>PVJX010004397.1:8934-95520 GCA_004027295.1 Dolichotis patagonum | reverse complement strand
GTACCAGGGATTGAACTCATGGCCTCAGCCTGCCAGGCAGGTGCTTATGCCACTGAGCTAAATCCCCCCAGTCCCTACCAGTGAATTATTTTGCACATGATGGGTGCTAACCATAGGAGTGAACATTTAAGAGAACTAGTTTTTTGTTTTTGGGGTTTTTTTTGTTTGTTTGTTTGTTTTGTTTTTTGTTTTTTGGTACCGGAGATTGAACTCTTGACCTTGTGCTTGCCAGGCAGGCACTTATGCCACTGAGCTAAATCCCTGACCCAGTTTTTTGTTTTTTATTTTTTTGAGACAGGGACTTGCTGTGTAGTCCAGGTTGGCCTTGAATTCATGGTAATTCTCCTCCCTCAGCATCCTGAGTGCTGGGATTACAGGTGTATCACCGCATCTGGCTGAGAAATAACTGGTTTTGTGCGATGGTTTGGCTTGTGGGATCTTCAGATGTCTTGCGGTTTTTAGTAGGTGTTGGCATAAATTGGACTCTCAGGCCTACATCACTTATCACACCAAGAGCTTGGGGGCAGTACTATGTGGAAGCACTCCCTTTCCAGTGGCAAGATTGTAACTCCTCTTTTGTACAGGCACTTTTTGGGGTGGGTCAGGCAAAAGAATCTGCCTTTTCCTCAGTTGAAGCCTGAAAGGCTCCTGTGTGGTATGGTGTTAGGCTGCATGGGTGGTGAATGACAAAGAGAACATTTGACTGGGGAAATTGGGTGGCTCCTGAGGGATGTGGCCCAAGCTAGGTAGGGAAGGGCCTGTAAGTGCATTCCATTTGGGCTGGGAAGTACGGTAGCCAAGAGAAAGGATAGGTGGGCTGGGCTGTGTAAGGGACCTTGGAAACTAGGGGCCTAGCTGGGGCTACTTGGAGGGCTTGGCTGATAGGGAAGCTATGGATGTTACCTGCTTGGCTGTGGGATGATCCTAACGGGCTTTTGAGGGGAGTAGATGATCAAACTGCATTAAATGTTCAACATAGGCTGAAATGAGAAGAGCCCAGAAGCTGCTGTGGTTGACAGGAAAGCATGAGGTCCAGCATTGGGGTAGTGTGATGAGAACGAGAAAGAATTAGATAAGGATCTCAAGGATCAGGGGCTTCCAGTGCCAAGCAGGAGTGGGCGTGGTGCTGAGGCCATGACTACATGGCCCTGCTGAGCCCCTTCACATATTCTGGGGCATAGTGAGCATAGCCAAGGCCTAGTCTTCAGTAGGCACCAACAGTGGTCGGGGAAGCAGACAGCAGTCCTTGCAGATGGTGCTCTGTGGAGAAATAAACCAGAGCAAAGGGGTTGACAGTCTGGAGACATCCCAGATGTGATGATGCATCTGTGTGTGTGCGCAGGAAACCATGTGTAGAGGCCCCAAGACGGGTGGGTTGATTTTAGGTTTGCATTGTTGTTAGGTCAGGATGGAGATCACTGGCTGTTACTGATTTGTTTAATTTTTTGTGGGTTTTGTTTTTATTTTGAGACAGAGTCTCACTGTGTACTCTAGGCTGTCCTTAAAACTCAAGTAACCCAGGCTAGCCTCAGACTCACAACTGTCCTCCTGCCTCAGCCTCCCGAGTGCTGGGATTGCAGGTGTGTGACACCATGTCCAGTTTTTAAATTTTGAGATTTCCTAAATTGCCCAGACTCAAATTTGTAATCTTCCTGCCTAAAGTATGTGGCCTGAGAGTACTGGGTGAGATGCTTTGGGGACAGAGTGGCAGAATGTTGGAGGCAGAAGAAGGAAGAGCCTTATATGAACAGGTCTGAGCTGAGGGTTTCACAGGGTGTGGCCATCTCTCCCTGACTGCCCAAGACCTGCCTTCTGTGTTCTGGCCAAACTCTTCTGTTCTTCCGCTCCTTTCTATCCTGTGTGTTCTATGTCTCCTTTCCCTAATCATGTCTTAGACCTGTGTTTTTCACACTTTATTTTTAGCTGCCGAACTTTTTTTTATCTTTCTTAAATTATGAGAAATTCTGGTGTGGGAGAGAAACAAGTTGGAGCTGTTTAGAATCCCTGTGACCCCATTCATTATCCCTCCTTGGCCTCTGGAGCATGACTGAAGGGTCCCAGGGTCCCCTATTCAGACTCTTCTTCTCTCTTTTTTTCTTCTCAGGCTCTTCTCTTGAATGACAGTGTGATCTCATCCCTTACACAAAGTCCTTGGTGCTATACTGTGTGTCCTATGCAAGTCCTAGAGTATTTTGTTTTTTCTTTTTTAGTTTTTTTGAGACAGGGTCTTCTTACTCTGTAATTCAGACTGGCCTTGAACTCATGTGTAGCCCAGACTGGCCTGGAGGCGATCCTCTTGTCTCAGCCTCTTGAGTGCTAGGATTATAGGTGTGAACACGGGCAGGGTGATTTTCCTAACAGAAGGCTTTATCTGCCTGGAGGCTGGATCCTCAAGTACTTCTGGGTACTGCTGGCAGCGTGCTGTCTCTCACTCTTGACTGTGCTTGGGCTTCTAAGATAGTCACTAGCGCTGTTACTGAGGCATGCCTTTTCCCTGTTTCCCAGTGAGTGTCTTGAGGTCTTTTGAGGGTCCCCATCTCCAGCCTTAGGACTTCTCTTGTCCCCTGCTGCTGTCACTGGTGACTAGTGTGGTAAATGTTGAGAGGTGGTAGAAACAGGACTTGTCTGTGAAGCTTGCCAATTTCTGTGGTATCCCAGCAAGTGCACAGGAGTTGTGCATGGTTGCTCTTTTGGGGCGAGTCCAGACTGGCTTTAGCATACTTACAACCTACTACGTTAGTTGTGTTGATCCATGTAAGTCCTTTGAGGACAGGAATGAGGCTTATTTTCATCTCTGCAATTGCCTTAGGTATTGAATAACATGGCATAAACGAGGGTGGGGTTAGATGGAAAAAGAAAGACAGAGACCTAGGTGGATCCTAAGCAGCAGTGAGGGAGGCAGATGTGCCAAACTGCCAGCCTTGGCTGTGGGTAAGAAAAGGGATGTGTGTGCATTCTTCAATCTTTGTAAACAAAAATGCTTGTTTTTCATAGATGAGCAGCAACAGCAACAAGAGAGCTCCGACAACAGCAACCCAGAGGCTGAAGCAGGACTACCTTCGGATTAAGAAAGACCCAGTGCCTTACATCTGTGCTGAACCCCTCCCTTCAAACATCCTTGAATGGTGAGGCTCTGTCCACTGCTTCCTCTTGTGCCTGCTCTTGCAATGCCGACCTGGTGTGGTGGTCCTGGTGCTGATACTGGGGGCAGTCATGCAACTCCTTAGCTTTGGGTAGGCACTGAAAGCTTGGTGATCCTTATAGTGGCACCCTTGGGACACCACAGAGTCCTGCTTGACCTAGGCTGGGACTAGGAAGATACTTCTTCCTGGGGATCTTTAGAGTAGTTTTGGGGTGACAGGGCTCATGACTATTGTGCACGTATATTTTGTAGAGTGTACATTTTGTAGGTCAGTATGGAGACGAGACTCTGCATATCTAAGCTCCTCTGCACTTTGCTTCTGGACACTGGGCATTACCCTATCTTGCCTGAGAATATTGTGACAGACTCTTGGGTTGCAGCTGTGGCATAGCCCTAACTCTCAGGTCGATAGCAAGAAGGCCTGTGGAAAACATTCATTTCATGGTAGCTTTTGCTGTGTTAAAGTGTGGACTTAGGCCAGGTGTGGTGGTGCACGCCTGCAATGCCAGCACTTGGAAGGTTGATGCAGGAGAACCACCATTAGTTCAAGGCCAGCCTGAGCTACCTAGTGCATTCAAGGCAGCCTGAATTACATGGTGCGACTCTATCTCACGCAAGAAAAGAGAGGCCTGCATTGGCACACCCTAGATCAGAAGCTAATGTCTTGGTGCCAGGCATGAACCCAAGAAAATTAATCCTTTAACTAAGGTGATGCTGATTAATGAGCTGAATGAGTGAGAGGTCCAGCTTGGGGTGGTGGAAAATGTATGCTGGCATTCTGAGTACAAGGACAGTGTCTGGGTCATTCTGGAAGGACTTCCTCATGAGCTGACTGAAGGGGATATCATCCATGTGTTCTCATAATATGAGGAGATTGTTAACATTAATTTTATGTGACACAATGGGAAATCCAAAGGATTCTGTTTCCACTGCTATGAAGACTAAGGGGGTATAATTCTGACCTTTAAGACTCATAATGAAATTAAGATCAAAGGAAGAACCATCCACATGGATCATGTGTCTTAACTATCAGGCTCTTACTGATGAAATGGATGATGTGACCACAGCGTTTCAGGGTAGGGACTGTGGCGCTGACATCGTCCCACTGAGCTCATCTGAGGGTTCTAAAGGTGACAAATCCACAGAAAAGCGCAAAAAAGACAGGAAAAACAGAAAGCAAAGAAAGCATGACCAGGCAGTACAGTCAGAGCAGCCATCTTCCTCCTCATTACCCAGAAGCAAGTTGGTAAAACAAAAAAAAGGGATGACCCTGGTCCTAACAAGCATAGCAACAGAAACTCAGAGAGGGCTCAGAAATCCTAGTTGAGAGTGGGAAGGCTCCTTTGACTACCCAGGCTCCTCTGAGGTCAGGACTTCCTGCTGTGGTAGAGCAGAGGACCCACAAAGTGACCCCAAGATGGAGAAACTCAAGCCTGATCACAGATGCTCAAGAGGAGGAAGTGAGAGAAGACAAGAGTAGGGATCAGACAGCAAAGCTCAGACACATTCTAGCTGGCACAGTGGGCATTCTGAAGTGGGGAGTCCTAGGAATGGGAGTTGAGACAAATCCCATGGGCATAAGTCCCGTTGCTCCCAGGGGCAGGAGTCACTGAAGTCTCTTCTACCTGCCCAGTTGATTTGAAAATGAACTATGTTTTTAAAATGCAATCAGATGAAGTTCTGTTAATATTTCTATAAAAAGAAAGTCTCTGGGGCTGGATTCATTGAGAGAGCTACAGTTTCAACAGCCAGCTATCCTAGTAATTTTATTTTATTTTATTTTATTTTATTTTATTTTATTTTATTTTAATCCTAGGAATTTAGAATAAGCCATTTGTCCCTGGGAGTTTCCATGGAACTTCAGGGTATATATCCTAAATTTTGGTTCATAAATATGGCCTTAGAATCCATAACCCCAGTTTGAGATGAGATTGCCAGGAAAAAGAAAACACTAGGTAACTAGAATTCTGGTCTTTGCGTTGGGTATTCACAGCCCAGCATGTGGGGCCTGTCCATGTGGTGAGTAGGGCTGCTGAGAAGTGTGGCTCGCTCAGACCATTTCAAGTGGGTGTGTAAGGTCTTAAGAATGGCTGAGCTGGGCCGGGGATTTAGCTTAGTGGCATAAGTGCCTGCTTGGCAAATGTGAGGTCATGAGTTTGATCCCTGGCACAAAAAAAAAAAAAAAAAAAAAATTAAGAATGGCCGAGCCAGAGCCAGGGATTTAGCTCAGTGGCATAAGCCCCTGCCTTTAAGTGCGCTTGTTGTGAGTTTGATCCCCTGTATTTATAAGAAAAAAAAAATTATAAAAAGAATGGCCGAGCCAGATGTGCACTGCCAGGCACAGGGCACATGCACTGCAGAGACTGAGTTTATGGCCAACCTATGCTGTGTCTTAGTGAGTTCAAGGCCAGCCTGAACTGACTAGCCAGGCCTGTCTTTAAAAGAAAAAAAGTGAACAAAAAGGCCAATTCCCTCCCCAACCACCTTGAGAATTTTTAAATGTGTGGTGTATTTTTGTGTGTGGGTTTTTTGTTTGTTTGTTTGTTTGTTTGTTTACATTGTTTTTAGTTGATGCATCTGCATTTTTCCTTTTAGTATATTTATTTTTTATTGACATGAAATTATCCAATTTATTAAAAAAACTATTTTAAGCAAAATAAAGTATGGAGGTTTTTTTTTTTTTTTTTTTTTTTTTTTTTGTGGTACCAGGGATCGAACTCATGACCTCGCGCTTGCCAGGCAGGCGCTTAAGCCACTGAGCTAAATCCCCAGCCCTTAAAAGTATGGAGTTTAAAAAGCACCCATATCTCTTTGGAAATGCTATGCAGGTGATTTTACACAGAATGAATTACAAGGCTGAGATACTCAAAAGTGTCTTCTGATAAATGTTTTATTTTGATCTAGAAAGAAGGGTGAAATCAGCAGGATAAGTGGTGTATGGTGCCGACTCCACAGGAGGCAGACACAGACTTCTAGGTCCTTTGCGCTGAGCACTCACATAGGGGCATGCTGAACTCCTAACAACAAAATGGAATAAAAAGTGAACTGTCCACCAGAGACCTGGCCCAGGCTTTCACTGGCAAGGAACCTGATGTGTTGGGAGGGGCTGGTCATGGAGGCAGCTTTCTGCCTGGACTGTGCCGGAATTGTAGTCTCACAAGAAGAGTGGTTCGACGGGAACCATAGTGTCTCTGCCTGCTCGCTGGTCAGGGTGCTGGAGCTGGGCCTGGGAAGCTGTGCTAGGTGTGTAGGAACTCTCCCACCTGTGGGGCATCTCCTGTGGCTGAGGTGGGGAGCTGGAGGCTGTAGATCATCTGGCTTCTGGTGCATTGAGCCTGTGTCTGTGGCCTGGGCTGCTGGCTGTGTCAGGAGGGGCTGTGCTCCCTGTCCCCTCCTGCTTTTCTCAGGTTGGACAACAGTGACTGGAGCAGAAGCAGACGGGGCTGTGTTCTGCTGTGCCTTGTACATGCTCTAAGCTACATGGTTGTCTCGTTGTCTGTGGTCTTTTGACACACATAAGACAATGATATTTTTAGTACAGCTGTCCCTCTTATCTGTCAGTTCTTAGGTTCTGACTAACAACAGATTGAAAATTCTCAGATGAAAAAGAAGTGTTCTATTCAACACATACAGGCTTTTTTTCTGTGATTTTTTTTTCCTAAACCAGACACATCACTCTTTACATGTTGTTTTCAGTGTGTTAGGTATGTAAGTAGTCTAGAGATGGTGCAAGTGTGTGAGAGCATGTTTGTGGGTTCTGTGCAAACGCCACTCCGTTTTATATGAGGACTTGAGTGAACATCCATGGGTTTTGATAGCCCTGACCTATGGGCTCACTGGCCCTGGGACCAGTTCTTCTTGATAATGGGTGGCTTGGTTGCTAGTGTAGGTTTCACAATTCCTTTTCTATCAAAACCACGTACATATGTGTCCTGGTGGGAGAAGGTCTTTAGAAAGGTGACATCGGGCATTTGCAGTTGCTGGCATTTCTGCCAAGTCTTGCCTGCTTTGTGCTCTTGTGTTTTGTTTGAGAGCTTGTAAAGCCCAAGCCCCTTTCTGCTTTCCTGAAGCTTCTACCTCATTTATTACATGGGATGTATGTAGTCTCTTTGCTCCTGCTGCTGCTCTATGGTGGAGTTTTTTGTGAGGACCTTGGCTTTGAAGAGAGTTAATCACAATTGTCCCTGTTCTTCTATTCTGAAAGTATTTCTGTTTTTTGCATGAACATCCACATGGCGGGAGGTGACACACTAGCTTGCATGCATGATACAAAAAAATAGAAGGTATACTTTTTGTTTTTTGGTACTGGATATTTAACTCGGGATGTTGCATTTGTCAGACAGGCTCTTGTGGTGTGGAGCTATATCCTTGGCCCTGCATTTTTACAGATAAGTGTTAAGGTACATCTGGATGTGTCTTGAAATATTTAAGAAAGTGTATGTTAATGGTTAAAGATGAACTTCTCATGTGCTATGTCATGGGAGCAGATGTACTTTGGATTGGTGTGGACATACATTTCTCACTTCCAGGATGCTGCTGCCAAGTGCCCCATGCCTGCAGCGCAGGAGCCTGAGGCTGGCGCTGCTCTTCAGCATATGACCTGCAGCTCTTCACTTGCTATGAGTATGGTCCCAGCTGCTCCGGCAAACTCCAGTCTGGGAGTGATTCTGGTTTTGGAGAATTTACAGTATCTAAATTCAAGTAATTTTTTTCTCTCCATCAGGCACTATGTTGTACGAGGCCCTGAGATGACCCCTTATGATGGTGAGTAGAGCACACTCCATAGAGACTTCACTGTTAAACATTTGTAAGTAATAGCCCTCCCATTTCACTTGTGCAATGGTTAAATTGAACTTATTTGTTTTTTTGTGGTACCGGGGATCGAACTCACAACCTCGAGCTTGCCAGGCAGGTGCTTATGCCGTTGAGCTAAATCCCCAGCCAAATTGAACTTATTTGGAACTCACAGCGCAGTTTGGTTTTACTGGTGTGTCTAAATGTGCAAATGCCTGTATCTGTGTTCTTCTGGCATCAGTTGGAGTCAGGAAAACAATTGGAATAAATAAAATGTGGCTATATTCTTCTACTGATTGTAAGACTAGAAGGAATATCTCTGTGATGCCCTCATCAGTGCTGGGCACTTTCAGAGTCTTATGATCCTCAGAGCAGTCTGTGCCAAGGCAAGACCCCTCATGTGGATGGATGGTGCAGGGCCTGCTCGGTTCCAAAGGTCTTTTTACTGCTGCCAGGGCTGACCTGGTGGCCTGACCCTAGCCCCTCAAGTCACTAGATACCATCTAGGGTTCTTGATGTCTTTTGCAAGATTGGTCTCAGTAGCCAGCAAGTCTCTAGAGGGCTGTAGGGACACTGGCACTAGCCTCAGGCTTTGGACCAAGTCAGTGATGCACCCATAGTCACTGACCTGAGGCCACTCCAGGGCAGAGTGCTGGCCAGGTGAGTAGCACATTGGCTCCCCAAACACCAGGCCTGAGTATGGACGACCAGAATAGCAGGCTTTTGTGTGCCCCAATGAAGTTTTTTGTGTAAGACTTTTATCAGGAAGCTGAATGTAGTAGTGCATATCTGCAGTTTTGGTGTTCAGAAGACTTTGAAGCAGGAGGAGTATGACTTTAAGGCCATTCTGGGCTATGTGGTGAAACTTGTGTCTGGGGGGAAAAAAAGAGACTTCAATAGCAAAGGTGCTTGAGTTTGGGAACCATTGCTTTGGTTGGAGCGTAGTCCAGTGATGAGGCCCTGGGTTTGATTTCCAGCACAAAAGAAAGAGGGTGGGGCTGGAAAGGAAGGAAGGAAGGAAGGGAAAAAAAAAGAAACCACTGCTTAAGATATTCAAGGGAGAGCTGTGGGTGGTTAAGAGTAAAGCAGCTGCATGCTCTTGAATAGGTTGGGTGGTGTTTTACTGGCCATACTAGGGGAGCTCCTTGGCCCAAATTTCTTGGCTCTGGGCTGCTGTGTCCTGGAGAACATCCTCAGGGTGGAATGTTAAGGTGACATGAGAAAGTGTGTACAGTTCATGTGTCAAGAGGAGTCCAGTGGATGAGTTCCTAGAGATGTGGTGCAAGACAGACTTCAAAGTATTTGGTGCAAAAAATTTCTAAATCCTGACTAAATTTGCATAATTTTTACCAAGCTTGATGAATATATGCCAAAAATGAGTAGTAGTAATAGTAGTGGTAGTAGTAGTAGTAGTAGTCGTCGTCGTCGTCGTCGTCGTCGTCGTCGTCGTCTCAGACAAGTGGAATTACACTTTTTGGTTTTTTTCATTGTATTTTTCAAATTAATAGTGTGCTTTTATTTTGTGACAAAATACCACCTCCCTCCACAGGACCAGCCAGAGCAAGGAGGGGAGAGGGCAGCCCTGAGGGGGCGTGCAGATTGGGGCCCTGGGAGTGGCCCCTAGCCCTGTCACTCATCCTTCTCACTTGCCTGTGCTACCCACATTCCAAGGTTCTCATCCATCCCTGTCCCTGTCTGCGCCCTATGTAGTTTCTGTGGTCCTGTGTCTCAGGCCGCTGGTGTGTCCAGTCTTTGTTCCTCTTCCTGCCATCTCTCCTGGGTGCCCTCTCCCTGCCATCTCTCCTGGGTGCTCCGATAGCACACATGGCTCTGAGGTGGCAGCTACATCCTCACTTTCCTCTGGCACCACTCTCCAGGGGACCCTTTGGATTGCCTTGGCTGTGAGGCTGTTCTTAGTGCTGTTTCTGGACTCAGGTATCTTGACGCTGTTGACAACTGCCTTCCTGAAATTCTTCTACTTTGACACTGGATGTTCTGATCCACCTTCCTTCCTGGTGGATCTTCTCTGGCTTTGCACCCCCGCGCACTCCTGTCCTAAAATGTTCAGGACCCCTGTCCTGACAACCCCACACTGACCTTTACTCTAAATTTAATCTGAAAAGGCAAAGGATTTAGAATAGCTAAAGGTAAAAAAAATTTTTTTTTTTTTTTTTTTTGGTACTGGGGATCGAACTCACAACCTTGTTCTTTCCAGGCAGGCGCTTAAGCCACTAAGCTAAATCCCCGGCCCTACAGGTAATTTCTTAAAAGAAAGTAAGCCAGGCGTGGTGGTGCATGCCTGTAATCCCAGCACTCAAGAGGCTGAGCCAGGGGAATCATGAGTTCAAGACCACCTGGGCTACAAAGTGAGCTCAAGGCCAGCCTGAACTGCATAGTAAGACCCTGTCTCAAAAAGACAAAAAAAAGCTTACATGAAAGAGCTGGTAGTTTTCAGATTTAGTATAGTTCCAGTGGTGGTGATGCAGGAGTATATTAGTCACTTTCCTATCACTGGGATCAAAATACCCAACACTGAAAAATTTAAGGAGAGGTTTATTTGGCTTGTGGTTTCCCAGGGTTTCAGTCCCTGGACATTTGGCTACAGGGCAGAAGCAGCATGGGCAGCATGACTGAGGAAATCTAGCTCAACCCACGGCAGCCAGGAAGCCAAGAGGGTGGGGCTGGGCAAGAATACAGCCTTTCTGGTTGTGCCCCAGTGACCCTGCGCGAGGCCCCTCCGATAGCACACGTGGCTCTGAGGTGGCCCATAATCACACACCTTCCAAGAGCCCCAGTTCTAGATGCCTGAGTCTTTTGAGGGATGTTTTCAACCTAAACTGTAACTAGGAGATCTAGGTAGAGCAGGGTGGAGAGCACAGAAAACAGCCAGCTGCTGCTGACCCAGCTGTGAAGCCCAACATGAGAGGTCTAGAGCCCTGGGCAATCATGACACTGTCAAGGTCCTGAGCAGGTTGCTTGCTGTGGGTTCTTTTGTTATTTTTTTGTTATTTGGAGTTTTTTTGCTGTGTAGTTCAGGCTGACTTTGAACTTTCTAGCCCAGGCTGGTCTTGAACTCAAGGCTATCATCCTGCTTTAGCCTCCCTTTGTCCTGGGATTACCAGGTGTGTGCACCACATCCATCTCTGTGGCTTTCTTCTCCAGGATGTGGCAGGGCTGTGCTGTGGCAGAGTCACAGTCTATTTTCTTGTGCTCCAGGAAAGCCTGGGCTGTAAAGGAGTGTTTGCAAACCTGAGTTGTGTGCCTGGCAGGGACCCTGCTTTGACTTCTGGGAGAGCATCTGGCTTCCTGCAGCCTAGTGCAAGTGCTCCACTTGCTCCTCCTCACTCTTGGGATACGGCCTCCTGGGACTCCTTTGAATGCTGAGAGTTTGATTCCCGCAGTCTAAAATACCTGTTGGCCAGGCATGTAGTGTATGCTTATAATCCCAGCACTTGGGAGACTGAAGTAGAATAGTCAAGAGTTCATGGACAGCCTGGGCTACATAGCGAGAGCACATTTATTTCATTTTCAAATGAAATAAAAATGAAGCATGTCTTTGTAACAGTAGAGTACTTCCTGTGTTTTTAGGTATAAGTAACTCAGTGTGTGTGTTGACCACAGCCTGCTGGGTTTTTTTTGTTTGTTTAGTTTCCACTAAGTTATGTGTCATATATTCCCGCTTCCTCTGTCCGTTCCTCTGACCCTTCCCTTTGAAAGGCAAGTGGATGTTCATGTTTCACCTGCACAGACAGTGGCGGGTGCTGGGAACATCAGTGTTGTGTGGTCCTCAGTGCCCTCGGTAACAGCAAGGCATGAGGGTTCCCCTGGCAGGAACATGCACACTGTGAGGCAGGAGGCACCTCCTCTCCATTGCCCTCTGCTAGGCTGCAAATGGCCTGTGTCTTGCTGTTTAAGTTACACTGGTTCCTGGGCAGCACTGAGCTGAGAGTACTTTCAAATGCGTGTTGGATGTTTGTGTTTCATCTTTGCAAAAGTGCTTATTTATAGTGTTTGCTGACTTTCTGTCTTGGCTTCTCTTGAGGATCTTGTGCATGCGTGTGGTGCCTCCTTTCCATTGAGTCACACTGTTGACTACACAGCGATTCCAGTATGTCCTTGAGTGCTGCTCCTGTGGCAGAGGAAACCTGTGCTTGGGAGCTTGTCCCTAGCCCTAACCCTAGGTAGGCCCTCGGGTTGGGGCTACTGACACAGTGTGGTGATTCTGGGACCAAGGGTTTCAGACAGGTCCATGCCCCGGGTTCTTGGGGCAAAGAGGGAGCCAAGATGGGGACAGGGCAGTGTAAGTGCACACTGCACATGCACTGCTGTACCCATGCAGAGCTGGGGAGTTCTGTCCAGTGTTGTATTCTGCTCAGTTCTACCTTTCCAGCTGACTCCTTGGTGCAGCCTGAGCAGCCAGAATGTGAGGTCTGGGGTAGGGCATGGCTGCCCTGACATCCCTCTGGGGGAGAGCTCTCAGACAGGTCTCAAGGCTGGTCTGGCCAGCACAGTTGCCAAGTGGGTGTGATAGGGGTTGTGTGGGGCCTCCCAGGTTTTAGTCTGAAGGACTGAGAGCAGATGCTTGGAAAATGACAGAAATTCCACCCTGGATGTATGTGACTAGGGCAGTGTGGTGTGAGTGGTCAGTGTATTGATCTAGAGTTTGAAAGTGGGATCCTGAGGCCTGGGGTTGAAGTGCTGGTTGGGAAACCATCCTGGGACCCCTCTGGGCAGCCATAGATGGGTGTGGGCTCTGTGAGGAAGGACTTCCTGGTGAGGCCACACTGTTGAGGTGTGGTAAGAGCCCAGTAGAGGACATGTGGGTGGCATCAAGGTCAGGCTTGGACTGTGGATGTAGTGTTGTGGTAGGGACCCAAAACTAAATAGGTAGACTTGGGCTGTGGAGGCTGGGACCTTGGAGAGACGCACTGTGGATGGAGCTCCAGGGACCTTGCAGGAGGTGAAGGAGTGGCTGGCAGAAGTTGGAGGTATGTAGGGCTGGGGATTTAGCTCAGTGGCTTAAGTGCTTGCCTGGCAAGCCTGAGGTTGTGAGTTCGATCCCCAGTACCAAAAAAAAAAAAAAAAGTTGGAGGTATGTGAGGTCTGGTCTGGTGTGGCTTTGTTTTAGGTGTGAGGTGTGCTGGCCTCTGGGTACAGTTAAGAAATGGGCACTGTGGGAGCTGGGGAGTCTCTGGGGAAGGGAGGTGAACTCAGCTGCACACAGCTCCTGAGGCCCAGCAGTGTTGGGTTTTGGAGCACCTGCAAATTTTGTTCTGATGTATTGTGAACGTGATGGTCCAGGAAAGAGGGAAGGGTGTGTTGTGGCAGGGTAGTCTTGAACTTCTACAGTGTTTGGGGACATCAGGAGATGGGCAACACCAGAGAGTGGGCCAGTGGTGGACAGAGCAGGCTGTGAAGCTGTGGTGGGGGAAGCCAGTTGGAGAGGGTTGGGAGGAGAGGGTTGAGACCTCAAGCTATGCTGTTTCATGGTGAGTGGTAGCAACTTTCCTTTCTGTTTTGGTGTAGGTGGCTATTACCATGGAAAGCTGATTTTTCCCAGAGAATTTCCTTTTAAGCCTCCTAGTATTTACATGATAACACCCAATGGAAGGTTTAAGTGCAATACAAGGTAAGCTTCCTGGTACTCTGGTGCTCTGCCAGTTTCGCCCATGGGGTGCGCACACACTCCTGCTCATCGAGCCCTCCTCCTGCAGGCTGTGTCTCTCCATCACGGACTTCCACCCTGACACGTGGAACCCAGCCTGGTCTGTCTCCACTATCCTGACCGGCCTGCTGAGCTTCATGGTGGAAAAGGGCCCCACTCTGGGCAGTATAGAGACATCGGACTTTACGGTGAGGGTAGCAATCCTTCAGCTGGCTTCCCATACACCCTGGCCTTTGGCCTTGTGTCCGAGGCTGGCTGTGTTCCCCAGATGCTTGGCTGCCTCTTTTCTTGGCAGGCAGAGATTGCATGGGCTTCTGCTGGTCAGTGTTGCTGCCCCTTGTGAAGCCTGCTCTGTTCCAGGATGCCTGCTGCCTGCTGTACTGTCTGCCCCTGCCTCTAGACCTTGTTTGTTTTGTTTTCTTAGTGCTGGGCATGGAAGCCAGGGCCGTGTGCATGATGGGAGAGTGCTCTTTCACTGAGCTTCATCCTCGGCATCCCCCTACACACACTTTTTTTGTTGTTTTTTTGAGACAGGGTCTTGCTAAATTGTCCCAGAGTGGCTTCAAACTCAGTTCCTCAGGTGGCTGGGATTACTTGCATGTGTCATGTACCATACTCGACTTAGACTTTGCATTTATCCATGTGAAGTCTGGCTCACAGCCTGAGAGTGTCCCTCAGGGAACAGAGCAGGGGGTACATGTATCCATTCTTGCTAGGTTGATTTATTTCTGTTTTAAAAGTAGGAGTCAAGTTTAATGTTACTGATAATGAAAAGATAAATAAGCCTTCATGAGACTAGTGTGTTACGAAGAACAAGTTCATTATTTGCTTTTTACAGCATGAAGACAGTCTATTTTTAGAATTTTAAGGAATTAAAATAGCTTTCTGGCTGATATTTCCCTTCTCTTTCTTTCTAGAAAAGACAACTGGCAGCACAGAGTTTAGCCTTTAATTTAAAAGATAAAGTTTTTTGTGAATTATTTCCTGAAGTTGTGGAGGTAAGAAAGTGGAAGTTGGAACTCAGTTCTGGCTTCCTTTACATTAAAAACATTTTCAGATTCCATTCTTTGCAAAGAGAAGACATGTGTGAGTCCCTTTTGAGGCTGTGGGACATGCAGGGGCATCTGTGCCCCATGGGGCCAAGCGCTCCCTGGTCCTGGTGTTGGAGCTGAGAATGTGGCTGTGGCTGCAGGAGTGGGGGCCTCTGTGGCACCGCATCATTCCACCCTGGCTGACTCGCACGGGGTGGTGATTTTGCCAGCTTGCTTGGTTCCTCTTCTGTGGATTGGGGTCAGGAGCTGTGCCCACTTTAGGGTGTCAGGACTTGACATGCGGAACCCAGAGCTTCAGTTTTATGACAGTCCTGGGACCCAGAACCTGGAGTGCAGCTCCTAACGCGACTGGTTAGTTCAAACCGCTCTTGGTTTCTTGTGTTTTTTTAGGAAATTAAACAAAAACAGAAAGCACAAGACGAACTCAGTAGCAGGCCGCAGATCCTCCCCCTGCCAGACGTGGTTCCTGATGGGGAAACGCACCACGGCCAGAACGGGATCCAGCTTCTCAACGGGCATGCACCTGGTGCCGGCCCAAACCTGGCGGGGCTTCAGCAGGCCAACCGGCACCATGGACTCCTGGGTGGTGCTCTGGCGAACTTGTTTGTTATAGTTGGGTTTGCAGCCTTTGCCTACACGGTCAAGTACGTGCTGAGAAGCATAGCACAAGAGTGAGCCATGGCCCAGTCACTATGGGGCTGAAGGTTCCAGAGTTTGACTTGGGCCAGCAGGATGTGCTGCCGAGCCGGGGCAGGCCCACCAGACTCCTGGGTTTCACTTTTTAAAAACCTTAAAAGGAAAGCAAAAACCAAAACGTGTGATTTGGAGGAAACTCAAGATTCTCAGCTTCTTTTTTCACCCAGTGAAGTGTCTACCAGGGGCTGGCATCGCCGAGGGTGGCTCATGCTTTGATTTTGTAGCTTATGTCCTATATTGTCTTTTGGACCTGTTTAGTAAACTTGTTTTTCATTTTATTAGATTTGGTCACTTAAAATACAAAATTCAATGCCTGTCTAGTACCCTGTGTGCATTCTTAGTAGAGCTCTTGACTCCCTGCAGGCTGGAGCCAGGGGCTGGGGTGGGACCAGCACTGTGGACACTGTCCAGGTGGCAGGGGCCATATTGGCTGGCTGTTTACAGTCATGGACAGCCATGGACAGGAGGTCCAGGAGAGGTGGTTTGGACTCATAAAAGTGTGCTTGTGGTCGTTTAGAGTGACACAGATTCCTTCTAGAAGCTGCTCATTTGTTTCTCTGGCATGATATTCTGACTGCCATTGCTCTAGCCACAAGGAGTCACCCTTCACTTAGAGGTGCTGTGGCACGTCCTAAGCAGGGTAACCGTTAGGGCCGGCCATGTGTCCCTTAGCCTCTCTAGTCTGCTTTGTTTTGGCTCCTCGGGTGCTGTGGGGCTGCAGGTCCTGGGTCCTGCAGAGCCTTTCCTCTGAATTTTCATGCCCGGCTGGCCCGCGCCTGTCCTTCTCTTGTACCGGAGGCAGGTGGAGACCCGAGGCCCGTGGGCTGGTGCTGTGTGCATGGAGGCCTCCCTCCTGCTGGTCCTGGTTCTGTGCTGGCCCACACTACCAGATCCCAGAAGGGGACCTGCCCTGGAGGCACTCAGGACTAGTGTCAACCTGCCTGGTCTCAGCCAGGGGTCTGGAACTCCATATGTGCCCTCATCTCCTTTTCCAGCCTTTGTGTTTAGTGACAACCACCTGCAGTGCACGCACGTTGGGAAGATGCATCACAGAAAACCAACACCTGTGCGTCGCCAGATGGGGTTGATGCTGCTGCGTCCAAGGCTGGACATGGCCCAGGTCACCACTGGCACCCACCTCGTTCCAGTGCTGAGCAGTGGAGCTGGAGCACAGCCTGTGTACTCATCTCTGCTTTGTTTTCTGGTCACTCTGTTGTTTACCATGTGTTACGTGCTTTACCCACTTTTGACAAACCTTTCATTGTCCCTTCGTTCCTCCGCCCCACACTGCCCTTAGTGCAGACTTGAGTCTTGGAGCCAGGCACCTATGGCAAGGCTTCACCTCCCAGTAGGTCCTGGATCCCGTGTCTGTGCTGCCTGTCTGGCTTGGGGCTTCGGGCTCCAAAGTGCCTGTGTGTGGCTGAGGCTCACACAGCATCCTGAGCTGGGTGCCAGTCACTTGAGCGCATGTCTGTGGCCATAGGTGCCAGTTTCCTGAGCTCTTGGGACAGAGTGCTAGCAGACTTAGAGTGTACCTGACACATTATCTCTATGTGTGATCTCAGCTTTTAACAGCTCCTGGTCAGTGGTGATGGACCCTGTGGTGACCACGGTGTGTTGCTTGCACTGATCCAAATAAAAGGTGACCTTTGACCTGTTGGACCAAGTGTTCGTGGTGTTTTTTTCTGTGTTGCTTTCCCCAGGAGGGAGCGTGGCTGTGGAGTCATTGAAGAATACACTGGGTGCCCTCTGTGCTTCCCCCTTGGGCAGAAGGAGGAATGCCCCAAGAACTTAACACTTTGTGGATGCAGAGAGGAATGCCTACCCAGCTCCAGCAGCTTCCTGCTGCACCCCTAGGAAGATACCATCCGGCTGGCCTTTGGGGTTTCATAACAGCTCTGGGTGTAGCATAGTTTGTTTATGTCCTTCGTGCTCCTGGGACAGGGGGCTGGCCTCTAGTTCTCAGGGTCTAGTGCACGACTTGGGAAGCAGTCTGTGGGTCACTGAGGCTGGACAACTGGTGGCTTCTGTGGAGCCCACCCTTGCAGGACAGAGTCAGAGTCCTCCAGCAGTGCTCTGTGGCCAGGCCTCAGAAGGGTTAAGCCACCTGGATTGGGTGGCCCAGAAAAAAGGTGCCCCGTGTATGACAAGGGCCTGCATCCCTGGGCAAGGAAGAGTCTCCTTGTGGAGGCCCTTAATGAGCTGCCCCTGCCCTGAGTCACCCACGGGGTGCACCTCACATCTAGGATGAGTCACCATGTTGGGTTCTGGTGGGGTACACTTAGGTTGTAGCATACTTCATCTTCACCCCATCATCTGTATCTAGCCCACTGTCTGCTGTTCCCTCCAAGCATCCTCCCTCACCCCAGCTTTGTCCTGGGTAGCTCTGCCTGTGGCCTGTGGTATAGGGTGGGGTCTCCCATCTGGCTACCTGCCCCTCTGGGTCCAGGAGTCAGGGTAGGTCAGGAGCTTTGCTGTCCCCTAGTGGTCAGGCTGCTGTGGCCAGGTTGCTCATCTTCCTAACTACTACTTGTAGGCTGTGATGGCCACTGGCCATCCTTAGCTTCAGCTCATACTAATTGGAGGACAGCCCCCTGAGAGCCGCCAAACCCATTGCCACTGAGTCAGCAGGGCCCACAGGCTTCCCTGGTCAGCTGACTACTGTGCGCAGCCTTGGAGTGCTTAGGAACCTGAGAACCCTCTGGGGACTGGCCGCTGTCCCACCCATCTGGTGAAAGGAAATCTTGCTAGCCAGAGTCTGGAGGATGCCACTCCACAGTGTCCACTCAGCGGGGCCCAGGTGTGTGCTGACCTCCCTGGGGAGGTCTGAAGTTCTGTGCTGTCAGGGCGGAGACAGACTGGGCCACCTTCCTGACATCTGCCCCTTCTGGATGGGCCTGCTTCTCCCTGTTGGTGGCTGGAAGGGGTCTGCAGGGGCCTACCTTGAGGTGCTGTATGGTGCAGGCGAGTGGACGTGCTGAGGGTTCTGTGCGCTGCTCCTGGGTTGTGTCCTAGAGCTTCCACAGGGTTGGGTGTGAGTTGCCTGGGGACCTTCCTGAGAAGGAGGGTCTGGGGGCGTGGCCTACAGGAAGGGCGGGGCAGCCCCTGGTGCCGGCCGTTTCCTGGAAGGGCAAGAGGCGGTGGTCAGCGGGGTCCCGCCCCTTGGAGGGGCGCAGGCGGGTGGGCCATGTAAGCCCTCCCCTCCCCTCGCGGGGGCCCGCAAGGCTCATTTGGTGGCGCGCGCCTGGGCGAGGGCTCGGCAAGGAAAGCGTGGGACAGGAGTGCATCCTCTCATTGCCGTCGCTGGCAGAGCAGACATGCACCAGCGGCGGCCGGGCGCGCCCCTGGGCCTGCTGCCCGCGCCGGGGCTCTGAGGCCGCCACCCCCATGAGCACAGCCGGGCGCTGAGCCGCGCGAGCCATGCAGTACTGGGCCGCAGCCGCGGCAGTGGCCCTCCTCTGGCCACAGCTCACGCTGTTTAGCGGTGTCTGGGCGCGGCGGGAGCCCAAGAGGCCGCGCCCGCTGGACCAGCGTACAGAGTCCCCCAACACCACCGTATCCAACATCGAGGGGCTACCAGGCTCCGCCAAGGTATGCAGAGGCCGGGCGCATGTGGTTTGGGCCCTACCTCCAGGCTGTACTCCCAGCGGTAACTGCTGTGCTTGTGGTTGGACCTGCCTCAGGGAAGCCCCTGTACCTGGCAGCCAGTTCCTGCCTGGGTGGGTCTGGGAGGGGCTGGAAAGGAGAGGCTTGCTCAAGAGGCTGCAGTCCTGACTTCGAAGCTCCAGGGCCCATGCTTTGGCAAACTGCTGCCCTTCCATCTGACTGCTAATTTGGGGGTACCCATCAGAACCTGTATAGGGAGCAGGGCACCAGCTTCTGAGGCTGGAGCCGGCTCGATGAGCCTGTCTCCGTGCTTCCTGGAGACTGCAGACCTGGCTTTATTCTCTCTTGGGCAGTGGTTTCAGAGCACTGGCTACAGTGCCCCTGCCCTGGCAGCACCCCCAGTCTCACACTTTGATCCTGGCTTCTGTCCTTCCAAGGGCGGCTCGGTGGCAGGCAGCCTAGGTAGCTCTCAGGCCATGCAGACCCCCAGAGCCAGGGGTCATTTTCTGCAAGGGCAAGCAGGGGAAAGCAAGGGAGCGTGGGCTGAGAGCTGGCTCCCTGCAGTAATTAGTGGGCTCAAGGATGTGGGGGATGCCAGCAGGTATGGGGTTCAGAGCAGCCCAGCCGCCATCCATGGAGAAAGGAGGTGTCCACCTGACACTGGCAGCAGCTTGCCTGTGTGCCCAGCAGGGGCAGTGCTGCAAAGGAGGGAGCCAGCTGTGTGGCCTCCCTGTCATTTTCCTTCCTGCTGGAGGGTCCAATGGGCATTGAGGGAGTGGTGTTGGCCGGGGGACATGGAGAGACTGAATCGGGAGACACTGGGGTAGCACAAATGCTCTCGATTCTCTTTCCCTGCCTGCTTCTTTGGCTCCAACCAGATATGGTAGAAGCCTGTCTGGTTCCCTGAAAGGGCGGCCAGACAGGACACTGTTTCCAGCTCCCAGGCCAGCTGTCAGAGCCAGTGCCTACCTTAGGACCTGACCCTTCCTGGCAAGGCGAGAGCCTCTGGAGTGGCCAGGCTCTCCCCAGCCAGTGGCAACCTGCTCCTGTCCCTTCCAGGCACCTCCTGCCAGTCACCTGCTCCCCAGAAACAGGCTTGGTCCCCCACCAGCCACACTCCCCAGCCCACTCCCTTGTGTTCCCTTGCCTCACCCAGGCTCAAGCCCATTGTTGGGGACATATTAGGCTGGCGGGAAGCCACAGACCTATGTGCACCCAGGCATGCCCTTCTGCGTGGAAACATGGCGAGTGATCACACCCATGCCTGAGCAGGCTCAGAGTGCCCAGGGGTCATGCCCTGGCTCCACAGAGGTCCAAGTCCATGTCTTCCCAGTGTCCCTACCCACCTACATGTCTGAGTTCTGTGCCTGGGGTGTCCAGCCCCTATGGTCTTCTGGGCTGCAGGACTCCTGTGTCCTCTTCTTGTGAGCCTGAGCATCCCCAGTGACCTACAGTCCCAGCTCTCTCTGGGGCACAGGGGGCAGAGGTTAGCAGACCTGATGGTCACTGCACTGGCCCTGGCCCCTGGCCCTCTAGCCGCTGGAGGTCTCAGGACCTGAGTTCTCAGATGCCCATATGACGTGGCTGAACTTTGTCCGTCGGCCAGATGATGGGGCTTCCAAGAGACGGTGCCGGTGCCGGGACAAGAAGTTGGTGAGTTCTTAGCCACTCCAAGGCTGGCCCACAGGAGTCTCTCAGGTGTCTGAGCCCAGGGCAGCAGGTGGCTGTGGCTTGTATCAGGTCCTTCACCATCTCTTCCTGTCTCCTCACAGCAAAGCCTCTTGGGTCCCCCAGGCCCTCCTGGGCCCCCCGGACCCCCAGGCCCTCCTGGTGCTGAAGTCACCCCAGAGTCCCTGCTGCAGGAGTTTCAGGAGATGCTGAAAGGTAAGGCTACCAGCAGTCCCTGCCAGTTCCCAAGGCCCCATCTGGCTGGGAGGGGCCTGACCTCATATCCCTTCTTTCCCACAGAGGCCACGGAGCGACGGTTCTCAGCACTGCTGGACACGTGGCTGCCCCAGATGGGTGGCCAGCAACTGGTGGTCGAGGCTTTCCACTGCCGGCTGAAGGGTCCCATGTTGGTGGACCAGAGGACCCTGGTAGAGCTGCGGGGCTTCCAGGCTGTGAGTGGGACAAGCCAAGGGCTCGGGCTGGGCGACCCAGGAAGAGTCTCATCGTGCACCAGAGTGGGGTGGGGCATGGTGGTAGGGGCAGGGAGGTTCTCTGCTCCAGGGGCTCTTGGCACCATCCACCCTTGGGACTGGGGTCCCAAGTGGGTGTGGCCAACTGGATCCGCCTTTCCTGCCCACTACGAGACGGGGCCCTGCAAGAGCCAGCTACTTACCTGCTGCCCCACAGCCCACTGCCCAGGGTGCCTTCCTGAGGGGGTCCGGACTGAGCCTGGCCTCTGGCCGATTCACAGCCCCCATCTCTGCCATCTTCCAGTTCTCTGCCAGCCTGCACGTGGGTGAGCCAGGCAGCCGTGTGCAGAGTGGGAGGCAGGGGTGGGCTGGCCCTGGGTGGCTGCAGACTGCTCCCTGGGATCCCTGGGCCTCAGACCACCCTCCCGGACCCTGCAGCCTCTCTGTGCCTGTCCTGAAGCCAATGTCTCCACAGACCATGGTGCACTGCACGGCAGGGCCCGGCTGCGAGCCCGGGACACTGTGCGTGTCCTCATCTGCATAGAGTCCTTGTGCCATCGCCACATGTGAGTGCACTCACCCTGGGCCCAGGGCTAGGTAGGTAGGTGGCATTCTGGTGTCTTTGCTGACCCTGTGGTGCTGTGCCCAGGTCCTTGGAGGCCATCACAGGTCTGGAGAGCAACAGCCGGGTCTTCACAGCACAGGTGCAAGGGCTTCTGCAGCTGCAGGTGAGGGTCACCTGCAGGTTCCTGGGACTCTGCATTCTCCCTGTGGGTGGGCAGGTGTCAAGCTGGGGCTGCGTGGTTGCTGATGGCTGGACAATGCCTGCAGGCTGGACAGTACACCTCTGTTTTTGTGGACAATGGCTCTGGGGTGGCCCTCACCATTCAAGGTGGCTCCACCTTCTCTGGTCTGCTCCTGGGCATGTGAGGGTACCAGGAAAGAACTGCCAGCCACCTCGGGGAGGTGAAGAGGATCCCCATGGTGGCCTCTGTGGTCACAACAATAAAGAGCCCCAGCCCTCCCTGTGCCTGTGATGCTGCCTGGTCATTGTGTTGTGGAGGTGGGAGCTGGGTGGCTGACGTCCAGAATGGGATTAGGGAGCAGAAGGGATATCCATGTGTGGCTCCATGGGGCATGAGATGGAGGGGACATGGCTGATGCCCCACACAGGTGTGGGGTAGCTAAGTGTCAGGTAGCGCTTGTCCCCAGCTGTGTTTACCAGGAGGATAAGGATAGAAGTCCTCATAGGACCCTGACTACTTGTCCAGCCTTGGAAGGAGCAGGCTGGCCCCCCAAGACCCATTGTCCTCCAGCTGGAGGCAGGATGCTGGGATGTGAAGGACTCAGGCAAGCAAGGGGGCACCCAGGGCTGCGTCCTGGTCGCAGCAGAAGGGATCCAGGCATGTACACTCATGCCGGCCATAGGCATGCGCTAGCATTCCAAGCTAGAGGGTATTTGTGAGATCAGAGAACCAGTGTCCAGGCTTAGTGAAGGGCACTGCTAGCAGATGCCCACATCTTGCCACTTTTCCCAGTGATTGCTGTGATCCATGGGACATGGGCCAAGTAATCCATTTACTATGGCCCTGGTGCCATGCTAAGGCCCTGGCTCCATGTGCTATGGGCTTCAGCCCTTTGGGCCCTAACCCACCCTGTTTTGTCTTTATCAAACCTAGACTAAAGAATGTAAATTCAGGGCTGGGGGTTTAGCTCAGCAGCATAAGTGCCTGCCTTACAAGCGCATGGTTGCATGGTTGTGAGTTCAATCCCCGGTACTAAATAAAATAAAATAAAATAAAATAAAATAAAATAAAGAATGTAAATTCTTCTTAGGCTTTCTGGCCTGCACCGGGCTGCTGAGGTACCATCTCCACTGGCACCCACACCCTCACTAGTGGCAGTGGGCTTCAGTGGTGCCGGATGGGTTCTGATCCATGCCCAGAAGACTTCCCCACTGGTCATCCCCACCTCTCCCTGGTAACCTTGGTGGCGTCAGGGCTGGGGCCATCTGGAGGGCTCTGTGCTCCACTGCGTCTACTGCCACCAGCCCCTTCTAATGAGAAGGGCCTAGCAGGTACTCCACACCTGCAAGGCTGGTGTGGAGTACCTCTGGGGTCCCCAGGGGCCAACTCATGACAGATTCTCTGCCCCTGCTCCTCCATTACTGCAACCCTGGTGCCCAGACCAGAGGTAAAGATCAGGCTGGGGACCCCCTTCCCCAGCATCCTTGCCAGGCATGGCCAGCCTGTAGGCCTGGGTACTGTGGGCATATTGCTCAGTGCTCACCATAGAGGGCAAAAGGTTGCTACTCACGGAGGTAGGGGAAACAAATGACTTTCCAGGGCCTGTCCTTAAGATGCTGAGGGGCCAGGGAAGGGGAGGGGAGGGTGGCAGGACACCAGAACCCTGGAGTCACCAGGCCTCTGCCTGCTCTTCAGTGGGGGTTCCTTTCTCATGGACTAGGGCTGGGGTCCAGTGCCCACCAGACTCCCAGGGCTACAGCCATGGGGTCTCCTGATTCCCCATGGCAGCCAGCCCTCTACCCCTCTGGTTGAGACAACTGAGATACAAATGATAGGGTAGACAGGGGGCTCCCGAGCCCCACAAGGAGATGAGAGATGGGAGACGTGGCAGGTGGGGCCCTCTCAGGGTCGGGCTTGGGCAGGTGGCCAGGAGTAGGGTGGGCCCTGTCTCTCGGTGCCTGATTACCTGTATCCTCTGTCTCCTCTTCCCCCATTCCTGCCCCTCATTGGGGCTCATTAGCCACTTAGCTGCAATTCCCCTGGAATGTGGCTGGAGGCCCAGGAACACAGAATTGGCTGCCAGGCAGAGTGGGAGCCAGAGACGAAAGAGTCCAGACCCTAGGCCCAGAGCACACAGGTGCCCAACCTCCTGCTGCACCCAGCTAGACTGTGTGGCTCTCTTTGTGTCCTGTCAGTACCCAACCTGAACACCAGGCCTGCGGGCTGCAGGTGTCTGTATTGAGGCTGCTGGGGGTAGGGGCTGGCTGGGTCCCATGGGTTGTAGGAACCCAAGGAAAGGCGGGTTTTTTTTCTTCTGGGCTCTTCCATTTTGGGGGTATACTTAGGAGGCCCAGGCATGTGACCACTTCCCAGCCTCAGCTGGAGCCAGATCCAGAGCAGCTGGTCCTGCTGGATGGCCTCAGTTTGACTCCTGACCTTGAGCCTGCCCTAGAGCTGCAGGAGGCACTGGCTGGCTTTGCTGATCTGCCAGGCTGGCTTCCCAGAACCTCATTCTGACCCTGTCACCTGCCAGGCTGGGGCTGGGGGTGGTGAGAGCTGACACTGTGGCTACTGGTCAACCTGGAGGAGTGATTATGCTCTAGCCTGGCCTTGCAGAGGGGTGGGCCGAGGCTTCCTGAGCCTGGGGTGCCAGGCTATGCTGAATTCAGTCTCGGGTCAGCACTTGTTATTGTTGTCCCCCCTCTCCCTATGCCCTTGGTGCACTGTCCTGGGTTTGGACACAAACAGGAATGTGGACATCATATTTGGGGTGGCTGGAACATCCTTTTGGGGCTATGCAGGAACGAAGAATGGGAAAGCTGGGAGGGCTGGGGCTGCTGGCCATGGCCAGAGGCCAGGCAGCAGCTTGGGCCACCTGTTGGGTGTAGGTGGCTTTGCTGGTGCCAGACAGCAGTCCCGGCTGCTGTGGTCCCAAGGTACAAAGGGAGCCGGTCTGGTCTGTGCAGCCGGGTCAGGCTGGGGGTTCCCGCCCAGCTCTCAAGGAAGCTCCGTGTCTCATCTGTGAGCTCTAGGCTCAGTCCATTTCCTGACTCATGTTGCCTAGACTGAGGACCAAGAGCAGCCTGGTGTGGGGGTGCTCTGGAGGCCTGCACACCTCTCCCCATCTCCATATCTGGGTCCCTGTGCTGGCACGTGAATGTCCATAGGGTGATACCAGGAGACAGTGTCCTGGAAGTCCTGCCTAGGGACCAGGGCTGCTTCAAGGATCCCGAACCACCAGGCCCCTGCAGAGCAGTCACAGGGCAGCGTGCAGGACCAGAGCCCGTGCTCACCACTCACCCAGCTCAGAGGACTGGGGCAGAGCTAGGCTCAGTGGCACACACCTGCAGACCTGCTGCTTGGGAGGTGAGAAAAGGATAGCTTGAGGACTGGGGATTTAGCTCAGTGGCATAAGCGCCTGCCTTGCAAGCATGCAGTCGTGAGTTTGATCTCTGGTACCGATTAAAAAAAAAAAAAGGATAGCTTGAGTTCAGGAATTCCTGACCAGCCTGAGCAAAATGAGTGAGATGTACCTGTCAAAAAACACAAAATAAACATAAAGGATTCTTTGTGACTACTTATGGAGAAAAAAAATGTTTTTAAAAAGAGATGACTGTGGTCATGGCCCCTTGGTATCAGGGAGGCCCAGTGGTGTTTGCTGTGCTGGGCAAAGTCAGCTGGTGGGCCAAGGTCTTGAGCTGGCTCCCTGTAATGGCCGTGACCCCAGGTGAGGGTGCTGGGTGGAGTTTTAGAAGCTCCTGGGCCATGTTCCAGGAGCAGCTCCCAGGGGCCAGTGGGGCCTTTTGTCTGTGGAGTCCATGCTGGCCTCAGATGGGAATGTGGCTAAGAACTAGGCAATGTGTAGAGTGTGGAGTCTGATCCTGCTGTCCACCAGTGGACACAGGCAGCTGGCCTCTGGGCTCTGTTCAGACCACTCCAGTTCTGTGACCTCAGGTTCCGCTTGGCAGAACCTCATGGCCTGGGGTCTCCTGCAACCTAAGGGCTGTCTAGTCTGGTCTTGGAGCTAGGTCTGGGTAGGCTGGGAGGCAGACTTGGGGCATTGGCATCTCTACCTGCCTGCAAATCTGACAGTTGCTCTGGTGGTGCAGAAGGTGTGCCAGGTGTGGGGACAAAGGGTCTTTGTTTGGGAGAACGTGGGGTGCAGCCTGCTCTGGGGCTGTGACTCATGGGTTGCTTGGCTGTGATAACATCAGTTTCAAAACAGGTGTGTCACACATGTGGCCTGGTAGGCTCCTGCCCTTACCTGATCCCACAGCCCTGAGACTGCCCCACTGGGGCTGCGACATTCGAGGTCACAGTGGGATGCTGTGTGTTTAAGGCTAAGCAAACTGCATTTCTGCAGCAAAAGATCTCCATGAGTAGGGCTCCACCCAGTTCCCCTAAATCTGCCTCAGTTTCCCCCCTTCTGCGGGCCCAGCCCCACTAGCCCAGAGGGCTGTCCCTGACACTGTCCCATGTACACACAGGATACCTCGAGGCCCAAGGAGCCTTCCAGGCAACTGTATGTAATTCTGACTCTGAGGCTGGGTGCTGTTGGGAGGCAGGCGAGACACGGCAGCCCTTCTGACGCCACCCGGAAACTGAGCTGGCACTGGCCATCCATCATTTCCCTAGGGATCAGAAGTGGGTGGCTAGGAGGCTGCAGGGCCCCTTGGGGGAGGCTGAGCTGGCCGAGACCCTTAGACGCCACTGGAAGGAGGGGCCAGGCTTGAGTTTCCTCCTCCTCAGGTTGCAGGGCCGGGTCAGGCCCTGGGTCAGCAGGAGTAGAGCTGGACACAGGCCCACAGGCTGTGTAGGGGGTGTTTACTCCAGAGGATGACACTGACGGCTGTCCAGGTTCCTGAACCCTTGTCTGTGCCCTTCCTTCTCAGCTTCACCAGCATCCAACCCAGCTCCAAGGCCAGCTGGCAGGTATGGAACAACTGTGTCCCAGCCCCAGCCTCTGAGCCACACCGAGGCCCCATTGCAGTTTCACTGGTGGCCAGAACAAGTGCAGAGGTATGCAGCTGCCCGGTAGGGAGACAGGAGGCTTACGTCGGTTGCATCCTTGGCACCTACCTGTCCCCTGCATCATCCCACAGTGTTGCCTAGGTACTAGTTCCCCTCCTCTAGCTACCCTGCCTTCCATGGTAAGGCTTGAGAATCCTGGGGGAAGGGTGAGTGGGCTCCCTCAAGACACCATGGGAACCCCACAGGACAGGGTGGGAAGGGTTGTGTGTCAGTAGAGTGGGACACATGGTGGGTGGATCCAAAGAATGGGGTTGGGTCCCATAGGGATCAAGGAAGGTAAAGGGCCCAACAGCAGGGCTGGTGGGCCTCAAGGCATCCTGGAGCCCAGAGCTGGGCCAGCCTTGTGGTGACCACACAGGCAAAAGTGGCCTCAGGGTACAGGCAGGCCTGTCACCTGCTCCCTGGGCACTGTGGGAATACCAACTCACCTGAGCTTCTTAAGAGGAAAACTGGAGAGAAGGCCAAGCCCTTTCCCAGGCAAGCACCAAAGAGCACATCAAGCTCAACTAGAAAACTGCCACATGGCTAACTAAGCAAGCCAGGTTGCAGCAGGGCTTCGAATGTCAGCCTCAGGTCTGCTCTGGTAACCTACAGTGTCTGGCCAGCTGCTCCTGGGCCTTGGGGTCTGGGAGGCCCCTCCCTGTCTCTGTCCCATGTCCATGTGGCACCTGGAGTGTTCTGGTTTCTGGGGGTAAAGCACCACCTACCTTGTGATTTAAGGGACTCTGAAAGACTCAAGTCATGACCTCAGCCAGCTGCTTACCCTGAGGCCACAGGTGGACTCTGCTGCCCCTGGTGGTGCTGCCACTCAAGACTCCTTGGTGTAGGGAACTAGCAATCGTAGTCTCTCTGCTACCTGTCTCCGCTTCCCGTAAGGGCCAGTCCTACTGGATCAAGGACCTAGTCTTTAACTAATCTCAACTAATATTTCTAAATAAAGTCCCCTTCACTACAATGAGGGTTAAGGCTTAAGCACATCTTTGTGGGGCACAGTTCAGTCCCCAACAGGAGCTTGAGAACCCAGGTCACAGCTGGGCATAGCCTGTGAGGGTGAGTGGAGATGGAGACCTGGACACTCCATCAGGTGCCCAGGGCTCCTTCCCCCAGGGTCTTCCCTGAGGGCTGAGGGGTGGGATGGGGACTTAGGGGACCCAGACTCAGTCTCTGTTTTTGGGTGGCCCTTGAGACCACAACCCTGTCTCAAGCCGTTGTGGTGTCTTCACCCAACCCTGAGGAAGACAGGCCACAGTCACCAGGAGGGGGCAGCAGAGGGGCCCATCCTCCCCCAACTCACTGCAGCTTGTGCACCTTGCGGTGGCGCTCAGCATTAGTGCTCTGCCACCACATTCCATGTCCAGTGGTGCAGCAGATGGTGGGAATCTTAGGGCCACTTTAGGAGACACACTGGTCTGGCCTAGGAAGAGCAAGCTGTTGAGTGCCCCAAGCATCCTATAAAAGTGGCCTTGGGCATCCAATTTCCATCTTCCAGGGACTTGCTAGCACCTGGGGTCAGACAGCCTGGGCCAAGCTGTGGGCTTCAGGAGAGGTGTAAGTGCCCTGGCCAGTACCCCAGCAGGGAAACTCTTTTGCAGGGCAGATTTGAGGTGTCAGACAGGAGAGGGCCCAGAAGCAGAGGCCAGCAGGAGGTAAGCTGGGTTCCTTGAGGTTCATTGTGTGGCCAGTCCACTGGCTCCAGGGCTGTGGAGAGCAGGTGGTCACAGGCCACTGCAAAGGACCGGGCTCCTCAAGTCCTTATGACTCTTGACTGTGGCATGGATGATGGTCAGTTAGGTGGCTCTGTTCTGCTTTAAAACTTAATGCTTCAGCTTGAACAATAAGTAGCTTCCATTTTTTTGCGGGGGGGGGGGCAACAAGGTCTTGTAATGTAATTTAGGCTGGCCTTGAACATCCTATGCAGCCCAGGCTGGTCTTGAAATTATGGCGCTCCTCCAGCCTCAGCTTCCCAAGTTGCTGCCATCACAGGCATGCACCATGCCTGAATGAAACTTTTTGGTACCAGAAATCAAACTTAGGACCTTGCATTTGCCAGGCAGCATCTGTGCCACTGAGCTATGTCTCTGGCCCTGAAACTGCTATTTCCTTAGGTCAAAACTATTGTATGTGGTACTACTGTGTGGTTCTGGATTCTCACAGAGCCAGGCCTGGCCTCATGGATCTTCTCATGGCACATCAAACGTTTTCACAGAATGTTGCTGTTATAGCCATGTCTAGATGTCCCCCCTAAAGCCTCATGTGGTCTTAGGTGGGGCTCTCAGAGATGGCTGGATCTAGAATGAGTGACACTGAGATTGATTCATGGTGCAATGCTAGGATCAAGGGCACTAGGACTAAGGGTGTGAGTGCTATGCAACTTAAGTAACCTGGATAAAGAAAAACACTGTTAAGGTCCTTGGTTCCTTTTGCTACCTTCTACCTGCCGTGAACTGTTTCTCCTCTGCAGTGCCCCCTGGCACACCACTCTGCCTTGGAGCCAGCCAATGATGGACTGAAACCTCTTCTGTGAGCCAAATAAACTTTTTCCCTTTAACTCTGGCATTTTGTTTTGGCTATGAGAAAAATGTAACTAAGACAAGTGGCAAACTTGGGCATTATTCACACTTTTTTGCAAGGCCAACTTGGACATCTGCACATGGTGTGGACTGCAGCACACGTAAGATCTGGGAGTCTAGTCCCCAGCTCGAGTCCAGCTCTGCTCCAGCCGCATGGTTTTCTGACCTCCAGCCTCTTTGTGTGCCTCTTCCTCATCTGTAGAATGGAGATACACCAACTTCTCAAATGACTGTAAGGATCAGATGAGATGGCTGGCACAAATATGGTCTTTTCATTACCAACACCCCTCGGCCTGGTTCTTTCCCCTGGACATGCAGGGCAGCTCATCCTGGCTTCAAGGGGCTGTTAGGAAGCCCACTGGCACCCACCTCTGAATGGTGCAGACCTCAGCACTTTTCTGGTCCCATCGACTTTCTGAGGAACGAAGGGCAGGGCAGGCCCCTGATCACAAGGCCCTCTTTCAGGTCTACTGCTGGGTATTCCCCCTTCAGGAGAGTAAACTCACAGCCCAAGACCCCAAAGCAAGGTGATAAAAGCAGTAGTTTCCCCTCCCTACTTGCATTCGTAAAGGGGGACCACATAGCCCAAGCAACTAGACAAGACCTCATCAGACAAGCAGCACATGTCATGTGCAGAGCTGCAGCTGAGGCCAGCACAGGGCTATCTGCTTGTCAAGAAGGCTTATTTCTCCCAAGACCAGACTTCCCTTTTCATATTAAATGGGAGCAAAATTTAAAAAAAAAAAAAAAAGAAAAGAAAGGATGTGCTGGCTGTGTTAAGGTCTGTGTGGTCTGGTGCTGGCCAGCAAGTCGTTTTCTCAAGACAGAATCTGGGAAGCCTTGTCAATACACCAAGGGCCAATTCCTGGAACTTGGGCTGATCTGAGTAACAGGGCCTCAGAACGCCTGTGTGGAGGCCTTAAAAGGAAAGTCTGTTCCGAAGGAGACAAAGGGACTGACTTGTGTGTAAACTTAAAAGAGAAATGGACAGTGGGAAAATTCTTTGTGTTTAAACACACAGCAGCTGGGTCAGACAAGCTGTTGGAGGATTAACGCACACATTCCAAATTCTGATAAAGTCTCTTAAATAACTTTAAAAAATACCTGGTCACTCCCAACTTAAAGCTTACCTACACAAATTTCAGTATTTATAAATAGGACTCAGGCAAATACTGAGTTATATTTACCATGAAGTCACTCTAGGAAACAGACCACAATGCCATCAAAGCTAATCAACATGAAACCAACTCAATTTTCAGACTTAAACATGACTAATGATATCGACCAGAGACACAAAGAATAATCTGTCCAGAAGGTACAAGGCAGTTTTGGCGAAAGCCCCTTGTGTGGCTACATGAGCAAGTTCAGTGCAGGGGCCTGTGGGTGGCTGTGCCCTCAGCAGTCCAGGTGGGCAGTGTGCCCTGAAATGCACACAGTCACTGGGGCAGGCAGGAGGGATGCCAGGAGCCCTGTGGCAGGGAAGTACCACAGGTCTGGCTCCTGCTGGCTGCATCAGGGGTCAGCATGTGGCCCCTCATATGCACAACCACAAGGTGTACCTGGGCTGAAGCAGATTCCCAGCAAGGGCCTCGAAGCTGTCCAGGCCGCTTGAATCCACCCCAGCCCTGTCAGGTTTCCTCTAGCACAGTCAGGGGATGCCCTCCTTCCGCTGGCAACACTGCGAGGGTGGTGCAGACCAGTCGTACTCGTAGGAGAGGCGCAGCTGCACTTCGTGTAGGCACAGCCGGCCGTCACGCAGCAGTGAGCGCTGCTTCTCCAGCATGTCCTCTGGGCTCTGCTTGTGTGTCACCAGGTACTTGTTGTTGCAGCCGCGTGACTTGTACTCGGTGTCGAAGCGCGGGTCGTGCTCGCGCTGCACATCTACAGGTGCCAGCCAGGCGCCCAGAGATACGTCCTCGCTGTGCCACTCGCGCAGGTACTCGCGGCTGCGGTGCAGGTACCGCACCAGGTCAGCTGAAAGCACATAGCCGCCGCCTAGCGCATAGGGCAGGTAGTAGTCGCACAGCTGCCAAGTGGCCTCGCGCCAGCGCCCCGCCGGCTTCACGCGACCGCGGCCCGAAAAGAAGCCCCAGTAGAGGCGGTGGCGGCGAGCGGGTTCGCGCGCACGCAGCTCATCCAGCAGCGCGTCCAGCCGCGCGAAGGTGTCGTCGTCGGCCTTGAGCACGAACTCGAAGGTCACGTGCTCGTCCAGCCAGGCAAGCATGGCTAGCACCTTAGCCGTGAGGTTCTCGTAGGCGTCGCGCAACGAGGGCAGCAGCAGCAGATCGCCGTGCCGCGCCTGCTCCTGCTCCAGGGCGCGGCGCTCCTCGGCGCCCAAGCCGCCTGTGCCCACGGCGAAGCGCGCCCACACGTCGCCCGGGCCGCCGCGCCGCGCGGCCGCCAGCCACGTGCTGCGGACCGCGTTGCGGCGTTCGGCGGCACGGGGCGCACTGGCCACCAGCACAGCCAAGAAGGCGGCGGCGCGGGGAGCGGCGGCGGCGGTGGCAGCTGGAGCGGTGGGTTGTGACGCGCAACGCGCTAAATACAGCAGCGCGGCACCTCCAAGCGCGAGGCCGCCCAGGCCAAGCGCCGTTCGGCGCCGCCACGCGCGCCGCAGCAGCTTCATCGTGGGCGTGCGCGCGCCGAATGCGCAGGCGCGGCGCCGACAGGGCGGTGCGTGCGCATGCCGTGCGCGCAGGACTGCGTTCGGGGAGTTTACTGTCTGGGCGGCGAGTGGAGCCAGAGGCAGCGAACCAGGGGCACTGTGATCCTGCCGGGCACCGGCGGCGGCAAGGCCGGGGCTGGCCGTCACGTGCCCGCGCGCTCCCTTCTCACTGGCCGTTTTGGGGCGGCCGCGCGGGCGCTTCCGCCCTGAGAAAGTATGGCGGCGCCGGTGTCCGTTAGGGAGACAGCCCCCGTTAGCCCCGCCCCCGGCTGGTTTGCCGGCCTCTTCCCGAAAGAAAGATGGCAGCGGCCTGAGCTGAGCGGCTGCCGGTGTAGCAGACGCTCCGCTGCTCTCCCCTGACCCGGTGCTGCGAAAGGCCGGTGAGTGAGCGTATCTGCGACCACCGTGCACTGAAGTCCGGGGCCTCGCGGCGCCACCTCCAGGGACGAACCTGGAGGCCGAGGTGGCTGCCTCCCTACCCTAGGTCGGGCCGAGTCCGCGGATCTGGCCTCTTTCCTCACCCGGTGTCTTCATGCCAGAACCCACGGTGCCGCAGGAAACAGGCTGTAGGGATGGGGGATGAGGTCCCGACCAGGAAGTGGCCGGGGCTCGGCGTCTCTGCTTCAGTTTCACCGTCGGTAAAATGTGCGCCATGATCACTGGTAATGGTGGGCTGCCTTGGCCTCCGCGGCGGGTCTGGCAGGTACTTAATTTAGGGCTGTCTAAACCGTCAGAGCTCTGAAACAGTCGTTTTCGCCAGAAGTGAGCCCACGGATGGTGGGATACAGAAGTCCCACGATCCCTAGCGGGCCCGGAGCCTCAGGTCGTCGGGAGCCCCTCCTGGGCTGTGTTTTCCCGTACGTAACAGTGGCGAAGCTTAGTTTATAAATTAGGGCAAGGAAGAGATCAGCAAAAATAGTGAGTAATAAAACAGAACGGTTGTGACAGACTGTAATAAAGTAACTAAATGTGCTCTAGGTAAATATTAGAGTCTAGGTAAATATTAATATTTTTGGAGTGCAATTGACTGCAGATGCAGTGGAGAGACGATTATGTGACCCCACTGAAGGGGTTTCCAGCTTGTTTGTTGAGGGTTAATTGACTGCTTGTTAGAAACTGATCACACCTGTTCCTTGAAATCCTATTTTGTGGGATAGGACACTGTCGAGTGAGTGAGCAGCTGTCTGCTAGTTCAGTTCTGCTATTACCGTAACCATAAAGGTAAATGATTGCTGTGAGGGGAAGGGTGGAGGTTTCACTCCTCATGCCTGGCATTTATTATTTACGGTTACATCTTACATATAACAGGTTGTAATTAACTATTCCGTGTAATTCATCAAGATAAGTAGGATTGAGAACTGTCTGTTCTTTTAAAGAATAACGTGTAAGGACCGGGGATTTAGCTCAGTGGCTTAAGCACCTGCCTGGCAAGCGTGAGGTCATGAGTTCGATCCCTGGTACCAAAAAAAAAAAACGTGCAAGGCAGATAAACTGAAATACACCTATAAATCCAGCTAGGATGCTGAGGCAGAATTGGAAGTTTGAGTCCAGGCTGGGGAACTTAGTGAAAACCCTGTCTCAAAATTTTAGAAAATGTCTTGAGATGTAGCACAGTGCTCCTTGGGTTCAATCCAACTGGGGGGAGGGGTGTGCAGGGGTTGGGGGGGGCAAAGTACAGTCTGTTGCACCTAGCATGTATTTTTATGGTGGTGGTTAGTGAGTTAACACCAGGAGGAGGTTGTCTTGGTTCTTCCTCATTGTTTCCCTGGCCAGGAGAGCTGGCTGTCCCAGTTCTCCTCCTCTGTAGGAGTAGAGTCACACCTGTGGCAGGAAGAGACTGCTCTCAGCAGCTCTATAAACATTCAACGGTACATACTTTGGAGTTCCCTTCCATGGAGGACCTCAGGTTCTTCTGGCTCCTGGCAGGCTACAGTTCTTCCTGGGCCCATCATAAGGGAGCTCCTGACATCATATTGGGCCTGTTTGATATACCCAGAGGCAGCATTTGTTGAGTGTCTTTTGTGTGCAGCCAGCTCAGTGATACAAGGATACAGAAGCTAATTGAGACAGGATCCTTGCTTGTCCAGATCTGCAAGTTGTAGGATAGGAAACAGCTGCAACAAACACTAAACACCAGCTGTACCTGGGGGAGGACTGGTAGGTGTGCTTGCCACTTGGATAGACTACAGACGAAGCAGGAGTCCCTCTGTGCCAGGACAGACTTCCTAGGTACTTGAGGCTTCCTGGTGTTTCCCTGGGAATGTGAGCAAGGACATGTATATGTGGGACAGTGCCCAATCCTTTCAAGGTCTTGGAGTAGAGGCCAGGAAGTGTCCAGATTCTTAGTGAGGAACTAAGACCAGTAAGGCTAGGTGACACCCAAGGTCACAGCCCTCAGAGTGTTCAGGTTGAGCCCTGGAGAGTGAGTACGCTAAGTTCTGTGACAAGGGAGGAAGAGTCACACAGTGACTGCAGTGCAAGTTGCACTGTCTGGGATCCTGTCAGTCCCTGGAGGTGGTGTCAGCTCTGAGGAGACAGAGCTGAAAACCGAGTGTTTTGTTTGTTTGTTTGTTTGTTGTTTGTTTTGTGATTCCTGTGAATTGAACTGCTGGCCTTTGCACTGAGCTAAATTCCCAGCCCCACCCCCTTTTTTGTGATAAGGTCTACTAAGTTGCTGAGTTGCTCATGTTACATCCAAAGTTTTGATTCTCCTGACGCCTAGTGTTTTTAAAAAAGAGAAAAATGAGCCAGCCATGATGGTGCACACTTACAACCCCAGTATCCTGGGAGACTGAGGCAGGAGGATTGAAACCTTGAGCCTAGTCTGCAAACTTAATGATTTAGTGATACCCTGTGTCAAAGTAAAAAATTTAAAAAGGGAGTTGGAAGTGTAATTCAATGTGAAGGCCTTGGGTTCCATCCCTGTACTGGAGGAAAGAAGTGGGTAGTCTTATCCTATAAGTAAGGCCTTTTGTCTCAGGTTATAAGATAAGCACATTTCCTGAAGAGTGTGTATTAAGTGATGAGTCTTTGCTTTTATTCTAGGCTCTTAACTGCTTGCTGGGGTCTGAATCCACCTTCAGCTTTCTGAGCAGTCAGCCCGTGGCTGTGCTGGCCCTCAGAGCCCTTGGCGGTGCCCAAGGCTTGGATTTGATCTGTGATCTCCCTCAGAACTCTGCTGCTCCTGGCCCCACTCCTGGCCCACATCTTGCCCACCGCTCCACAGCCTTGCCCACTGCTCCACAGCCTTGCCCCATTGCGATGGCTTCCAGGCAGGCCCCTCTCTGTGGCCTGGCTGTACACTGCTTCTGGCTCCTGGGCTTCACCCTTTTGATGGAAGTGTCTGCACGGCCGGCCAATCACTCATCCACTCGAGAGAGAGCAGCCAACAGAGAGGAAAAGGAGCTCCTGCCCCCAGACCACCTGAATGGGGTGAAGCTCGAGATGGATGGACACCTCAACAAGGATTTCCACCAGGAGGTCTTCCTGGGGAAAGACGTGGGTGGCTTTGATGAGGATGCAGAGCCCCGTAGGAGCCGGAGGAAGCTGATGGTCATCTTCTCCAAGTAGGTGCTGTGCTTGGGCTATGTTTACCTCCCATGAGGGAGCACGGGGCTGCTGCAGGACATGCTGTGACTAGGTGCAGCCTGAGCAGAAGGTCGAGCTGGCATTTGAGTCTGCCAACACCCTGGGTGAGCAGGGGCCTGGAGAGCCAGGGCTGGGCAGTGCCCAGTGCCTCATAGCCCAGTGTCTGCCATGGCTGTTTGTGGTCTGTCATGAGAGAGATCGCAGCAGCTTGCAGTACCAGTAGCCAAGGACTGCCTGGAGACAGCCTCTGCAGTCATGGTGACTCCCAGGGCTCCTCTGACTGCCTGTTCCATGTGTTGGGGAATTCCTGTTGTCTGACTCCTGGGTCTCCTCCCTTCTTAGACATAGTGTTAGGTCCCTGAAGGGCCTTTGCCCTGAATCCTGAAACTGTACAAGGAATGATCGAGTGATACAGGATGTTGAGAACATGTTTGGAAACCATGGTTGGAGGGGTGGGTTCAGTGATGATTCTGCCTGTTGTGCTTTGAGGGGTAGCTGCAGACTGAACTACCCACCTCCTCACTGTACCTGAAGCCGCTGCTGTCCTCCAAGTCCCCCAGTGAGTCCCCAGGCCTCCTGGATTTCTGTGTCCCTGCCAGGTGGAGTGTATCACTATTTGTGGCTGGGTTGCAGCTACCTGTTTTGGCCAGGGGCCAGCAGTGCCCATCTTTCTGTCATGGGTCCTGGGGCCCTTGTCTGACCTCTGCTGCCATCTGCCCATCTAGAGTGGACGTGAACACAGACAGGAGGATCAGTGCTAAGGAGATGCAGCGCTGGATCATGGAGAAGACAGCCGAACACTTCCAGGAGGCTGTGAAGGAGAACAAGATACACTTCCGTGCTGTGGACCCTGATGGCGACGGTATAGGCCCTGGCCCATCAAGTGGCGCAGGAGGCTTCACAGTTGCAGCAGTGTGCCTGGCCTTGGTGGGAGAGGCCTACTGGACAGGGCACGGGCTGGAGGACAAGGAGTGCAAGAAACTGGGGAGGGGTGGCCCTAAGCATAGGCTGGGGGGCCAGTTTCCACCAGTGTCAGTTCTTCATGCATGTTAACATTTATAGAATACACAGCAAGGACCCAAGTTGTTTTAACTAAAAATTGCATAGCTTGTTGCTAGTTTAGAGCTCCTTCCTGGTGCTGTTCCCGCCACATGCAGCTAGCCTGTACCTCTATTGGCCCTGAGGGATGGAGGCCCCTGGTGGCTCTGCAGGTTGGAAAATGGGTGCTGGGCACTGGGAAGGACTGGGAGTTGGGCTCTGGCCCCTCCACTCTGAGATCACTACCCTGGCAGGGCACTTGGGGCAGGTCGCCTATGTCCTATGGCCCCATGGCTCATGAATTTTAAACATGCTGACAGGTGCTATCTGCTCTTTTAGGCCATGTGTCCTGGGACGAATATAAAGTGAAGTTTTTGGCAAGCAAAGGCCACAATGAGAAAGAGGTTGCTGATGCGATCAGGAACCATGAGGAGCTGAAGGTGGATGAAGAGAGTGAGTGCCAGGGTTGCTGTGCTGGGCAGATGGGTGGCCCAGAGTGGTGGAGGGACTCTTAGCCAGGTGGGTTGAGGTTGTCAGGTTGTGCAAGGATGTGTGGGTCATACCATTGTGGGGCTGTGTGATTCAGCAGGGGTGATGTCAGCTGTCAGAAAGAAGTGGGTGGCCAGCACTGATGACGCTGTGGCCTGAGTGCTCCCTGGGTTTGGCAGGGCAATGTCCATCTGGCCCCTCTTGGTGTCCCACTCACCTGGTAGAGCTCCTTTATGACTGATCGCATGTGTCATTACTTGGTTAGGTCCTAAGGAGGACTCCAGGGCTGTAAGGTATAGGACGGGGCCTTGCCCTGGCTGTAGGCTCAAGGCCTGGGGCTTTGCTTTGGAGGGAGTGGGGACTCAGCACCACTGTGGGGAGATTCCATGGAGAGGGTGCAGCCTGTGCAGAGCCATGAGGTGAGGTAAAGGGAGGAGGAGGCCTAGCAGAGACAGTGGAAGAGCAGTGATAGAGGCAGGAGCAGGCAGAACCTTGAGGCCTTTTGAGTGACCCTACCTCACTTTGGGCCCTCAGGAAACCCTCACCTGCCATGTCAGACTGGTGGGAGGGGGTGGTCACAGTTAAGGCCTCGGCTATCAGCTGTTGCTACTTCTGCCTCCCTTGCCAGTCATACCTGCGATTATTCCCCAGCCCTGTCTGGTATGGCTTGGGGCAGGGGCAGGACCTGTTGTGCTCTCTTCTGCTTAGTCACTTGTGGTCTGTCCTCACATTGTTGTCCCATGGGCCTGGCCACACAGGGTGTGTCTGGCACTGTGCTGGGTGTCTGTGGTCTTTGGTGTGCAGCTTACTTGAGCAGAACGGAACCAGAACCCTTTCTCAGGAGCACTGAGACCTCCTGTGGTCACTAGTTCCCTTGGTGTTCTCTGTGTTAGTCTTGTTTTCCTCAGGTGAGGTGTTGCCACATTTCCCAGGTTAGCCTTGAACTGAGCTTCAACCGTCCTCCTGTCTCAGCTTCCTGAGTCACAGGGATGACAGGCATGGACCACCATGCCAGGTTCTCACTTTCTTTAGGTTGTCACAGGCTAGGCTGCAGGTCAGGGTTGACACACGGTGGCTACTTGATGTCTGTTGTGACCAGAGGGTGACAGGTCTGGAGCTAAGCTAGCTGCTGCTCAGAGGCCTGGATGCCAGGACTTGGTCACTGGCCACTGTGGGTCCCAGGTTGGTGGGGATGTTGTTTCTACCCAGGGCCCAGTGGGAGCTCTGTGTGTGGTGTCAGTCATTTCTAGAAATGGGGTTTTTGCTGCACCGTCTTCTGTGTAGCACTGCACGTGAAAGAGGTAGAGGAACAAAACAGACACCTTTGTTCCTACAGACAGTGCCAAGGATGACTTAGCCTTGCCCAGTTTCCATTTCTGCCAGGAATAAGCAGCCAGGGGTATGCCCAGAAAGGCAGGGGTCTGAGCTGTGTCTGGAAGGGTTCTTGGCTCTCAAAAGGGTCCTAGGCTATGTCAGGGTTCTGGGCTGTGCTGGAGGATTCTTGGCTATACCCAGGGGTGTGGGCTGTGTCTTGGGATTCTGAGTCATGTCTTGGGAGAGCAGTGGTAGCAGCGGGGGTCAGAGCTGTGTCCAGGGGGCCTGTGTGGCCCCTTCTGAGGCCAGGCTCTCTTGGGTAGGCTTTCCCACATGTGGGCTTCCTGAGCTTAGCACCATGGAACCTCCTAGATATGTGTGCTGGAGCCTGCATGCTGGGGTGCCCACAGGCATGCCTCTCTCAGCACAGGAAGTCCTTGAGAACCTCAAAGACCGCTGGTATCAGGCGGACAATCCCCCTGCGGACCTGCTGCTGACTGAGGACGAGTTCCTGTCTTTCCTTCACCCTGAGCACAGCCGGGGCATGCTCAAGTTCATGGTCAAGGAGATCGTCCGGGACTTGGGTAAGGCTGTGCCCATGCCAGGCTGTCATCCCACAGGTTCCAGGCTAGAGAGGGTGGCCCAGGCCTGTCCAGATCTCCAAGCAAGCCCTCAAGAGGCAGCTGTAGGTGTTAGGCCCGAATCTAACAAGTCAAATGTGGCAGCTGCCCCACAGGTGTCTCCTGTGAGGCCCTTGCAAGTCATCTCCCTCCTACTGTGTCCATAGACCAGGACGGCGACAAGCAGCTTTCTCTCCCCGAGTTTATATCCCTGCCGGTGGGCACAGTTGAGAACCAGCAGGGCCAGGACATGGATGACAGCTGGGTCAGAGACAGGAAGAAAGAGTTTGAAGAGCTGATTGACTCCAACCACGATGGAATTGTGACCATGGAGGAGCTGGAGGTGAGTGAGGGCCTGTTGCTGAGATAAAATACCCAGCGCCCAAAGTTAAAGGAGGAAAGGTTTATTGTAGGTTCATAGTTGGCTGGCTCCAAGGCAGGGTAGCATGGAAGAGAGACATCACAAAAGAGAAACAATTCATGGTGGGCGGGAGGCAGGAAGGCAGCAAAGCAGCAAAGTAGCTGTTAGTAAGCAGCAGCTATTCTGTCCAGGCTGCATCCCTTGAGGCAGGTACCATTCACACCCATGGTATGTGGCTCAGCATTACCAGAACTCTGACAAACCAGTCAGTGGACTAATTTAGTGATCACACACTTAGTCCCAACATTACACACTCTGGTCCAACCACCTCGGAAAAGCCCCACTGAGGGCCACATGAAGCTTTGAGGGACATCTAGACACAGGCTGTAACAGGGCCTGCTTGTGTTCCAAGGACGACCCAGCCCTATGCCTTCAGCTGGACGCCTATGCTGAGGACAGGGAGCTGGCGCAGGGCAGCTGTGGAGGGGACTGCCAGGGGCTTGGATGCTTGCTTGGCAGCCTCTCAGCTGCGTGGTCCTGGGGGGCCTGGGCCATGTGGGTTTGGTGTTTGTGCTCAACAGGTTGGTAGGCGAAAGCCCAGAAAGCTCCCATCCCTGATACTTGGCAACTGGGCTGGAAAGCAGCACTGCCCGTAGGAGGCGTTACGCAGTTCTTTTCCTTTTTGTTTTTTGGTGCTGGGGATGGAACTCAAGGCCTACATGTGCCACGCGAGCCTCTGCCCCTGAGCTGCACCCCAACACGAGCTGAGCCTTGTGTTGGAGTTCTTTTCAACCCCAATTCTTCTCTTTTTGGGGGGAGTGGTTGGAAATCGAACCCAGGACCTCACGCTTGCCACATCAGTCCCAGTTGTGTGTGTGTGTGTGGTAACGGGGATCAAAGTCATGACTGTGTGCTCGCCAGGCAGGCACTTACGCTGCTGATCTAAATCCCTGGCCCTAGCCCCAATTCTTGAGTGGCCATGGGGCTGGCTGCAACTCTGAGGACCTTGGGGCAAGGCCACCTTCTGCTATGTGGGTTGGAACCCCCACCCCTTCCTCCTAACTGTTTCCACTGAGCTCCTGCGTGGGTGCTGCCTGGGCTTGTTTTTGCTGCTATTTAGTGAGTCATTTGGGTCTACAGCAGTCCCCTCTGACTCTACCCAGGTCAGATACAGCAGGGGTTGGAGGTCTTAGCAGCACCGGGGTCTCGGCAGACAGCTGAGCTTTCCCTGCCCCCTGGCTAAGTCACTCTCTGCTCAGAACTTCTTGGAGGCCCAGGCAGGCATCCTTATCCTTCCAGAACATTCCAGAACATGTCCACATTCCAACCAAAGGCAGCATTTTAAACCAGGACCTGATTCTGTGGGTGGTCACTGTGCAGAGCCAGGTCATCTTTCCCTAGAAGCAGTGCTGCCTTTCACCCTGGTGTGGTGGTGGTGGTGGTGTTTTGAGACTCTGTCCCCCAGTGACGAGGAAGCCTGGGCTGAATCCACGGGGCTGTGTGGTTATGGTGTGCTAGGAAGGGGCTGTTGATTGTGCCTGGCTCCACTGCAGAACTACATGGACCCCATGAACGAGTACAATGCCCTCAATGAAGCCAAGCAGATGATCGCCATTGCTGATGAGAATCAGAACCACCACCTGGAGCCCGAGGAGATCCTCAAGTACAGCGAGTTCTTCACGGGCAGCAAGCTAATGGACTATGCCCGCAACGTTCATGAGGAGTTCTAAGTGCCGAGGCTTGCAGCCCCTCACCCCCAGGGAGCCGTGGGCCAGTGCAGCAGGGGCCAGCACCTGTCCTCTGCCCAGGGCCATTCCAGAATCTCCCGTTTGCTGCTGACCCTGACTGTGTGATTGGGCTCATCTGGGCTGTGCTATGGCCTAGGGTTATTAAAGTTGTGCTTAGCAGGCTGTGTTCCTCTTCGGTACCTTTCCATGGGCCACCTCCTGCTCAGTCATCTGGCATTGTCTCTGTCTTCCCATGCCCTGACTGCTGCTTCTGCTTCTGAGAACTGCTGAGCCCTGCTAAAGGCGCTGTGACCACGTTGGGGTGCGGAACTCTGGGGCTGCCACCGTGGGAAATCACACAGCTCCTGCCGTTTCCTTGAAAACTGAAAGATTAAGACGAAACTAGACGCACTTTGCTGGAAATGAGTAGCCAGGCAGTGCGGAAGGCTCCTCCTCCTCCTTCCTGGGCTGGGGCCAGGACGTATGGGGTGGGGTCCTCCTCAGCTTACGGTCTCAGAAAGAGATTTGTCACCGGAATCATTAGTTTACTTTAAAATACAGTTGCCTTTTTCTTACTGCTGTATTCTTTTGGTGAAAAAAAAAAAAATCTGCGGCCAGGTGGCTTCCACTAGAAGCCTTTGAGGTGGGCGATTTGGTGACAGGGGTTTCTAGCTTTTGCTGAGTGTTTTGATTCTCTTGGAGACAGAAGTGAGGCTGAGACGTGATGGTCATGGCTGGCCTGCCTGAGGCCTGTGGGAGACAGGGGCTACACAGAGTGGGAAGGCTCCTGTCAGCTCCAGCAGAGTCAAGTTTGGGGATTGCACAGACCTGGGCCACTGTCTTAGTGGAGGGCCAGCCCAGAATTGTGCACCCACACAGGATACTGCCACTGCACGCCAGGCATCCATCCCCTGATGGGTGGTGGCCACTGCACCCTCCCAGTTCTGTCAGCTGCAGTGTTGCCCTGCCCTGCCCATGGGTCTTGCCGTACAACAGGAGGGGAGCTGCTAGCCCTGGAGCTGTGCTGGCAGCTGGGCTGGTTTCCAGACAAACTACTTCAGAGGCCAGGCTGGGCACAATGGCAAGAAGGCAGCGCTTGCACGTTGGGTGTAGGCTGCCCTGCAGCCATTGCCACCTGCCCCTCTGGTTGTGGCCTTGTGCCAGAAGGTTTACAGTCCTTGGGTGTCTTGGCATCCAGAATACTGCCCCAGGGCAATGTGAACCAGGGGTGTAAGTCCAGTATGCAGCCTGTCTGATCCTTCAGAGACTGTTTACCTCTTTTCTGGTTGGTGCCTGAAGGGCAGCAGTTTGTGGGGTTGTGTGAGCTTTCTGTGCCCAACCATGCTGAAGGGAAGCATGGGACCCTTCCCTGCTTCCCACTGCTCTGTCTTCCCTGCAATGTGGGGATCCTAGGTGGACACTTCAGGGTCACACAGGAGGGCCAGTACCCCACACAGACCCTTGGAAAGTGGATTGGGGTGCACCACAGTCAGATGTGGGCAGATGTTGGCCACTCTGTAGTGTCAGGGGCTGCAGGGACCAGAGTGGCAGCCAGGGAAGGAGGGGGTGCTTCAGGGTCCGGGCAGTATATCAGGACTGAAGGACCCTTTGAAAGAGGAAGGCTTCTCTCCTTCCATGGGCCACCTCCTGCTCAGTCACCTGGCATCTGGCATCCCCTCTCTGTGTTGGAGGTCGGGTATGAAAACTGGGCAACCCTTCCACGAGGGCCTGTGGAATGGGACTGAAGTGCACTGCCATGTGGCTCTTGCCCATTGGGAACTTGGAGAGAGTACCTGTAGGGTGACCCCTCTGCCCTTAGCGTGGCACATTTGGGAATTTCCCCTAGGTGGGCCAGGGCCTCTGCTCTCACCTGTGCCCCTGGGGGTGGGGGATTTCCAACCTCTCCCTGCTGCTCATCCTGGGAGGGGACTGGGGTCCCCACACCAACTGGCAGCATTAACTTGGGGATAGATGATCTCATCAGGGCACAATTTAATACACAAAGGGACACAGAGTTCCCCCCACCCAGCTTGGGGATCCTTCAGGGCAGTGTGGTATTAGAGGTCTGTATGTAAGAAACTACAAGGGTGCGAATGTCCCGCCTCATGGGCATGTGTGTGCATGAGTGCTTCTCTCCAGGTTCCTGTGCACCCCATCCTTGCCAAGTGGTTGTGGGACTGTCCAGGCTATGCCAAGGACAGGAATGCCCAGGGGTGTCCATCTTTCTGTTCCTGCAGGAGTTTGCTAAACCGAACTGTTTTAGCAGTGGTCTCAGCATGGTCCTGTTCCCTGGGTGTCTGGGGACCAGAGTTTTCTAGGAGACAGCCAGGCCATTGAGGGGATGCACATGTACATGTCCCAGTGTGGTGTGTGTGGGGGAGGGAGCAGACTCACACGTTCGCACACTAGCACAGCCTGAGTGTGCTCACACGCTGTCCTCCCGCCCCTCCCCGCCCTTCCCCCAGAGCCCTTATAGCCACATCCTGCAAGGAAAAACCCCAGACTCCTGTGAACACGGCTGAGGATGTGCGTGGGGGCCTGTGCCCTTTTGCTTCTGGGGCTGGTGCTTGGCACCATGGCTGGGCACAACTGTGTTGGGGACACTTACTATAATGGCCACATGTGCTGTCATGACTGCCAACCAGGTGAGTGGCCTGGCCTCAGGCTGGGGACGTGGTGGTGACACAGATTCAGCGTCCTGGGGTGAGTGGACTTGCGTTTGCCAGGAGGGGCAGGGCCAGAGGTGGGGCCGGCAGCCGAGCCTCTGCAGGGCCAGGCTGGGCCATGTATGCCTGACTCAGCTCTGCCACAGGTAACAGGATGGTGAGCCGCTGCAAAGGCACCATGGACAGTGTGTGCCTCCCGTGTGAGCCTGGTTTCTACAATGAAGGAGTCAACTATGAGGCCTGCAAGCCGTGCACGCACTGCAACCGGAGTGAGCCCCCCCCCCCCGCGCACACCCTGCCCCTCAGTCCAGCAATGACATGGGTGCACTGAGCACCCACCTTCCAGGAGCCTACAAAAACAAAACCAGGCTTCCTCAGGCTGCCCTCCCTTGGGTCCCTGGGGCAATGAGGGCTCTCCCAAGCAACACTTCTCTTCCTGGGCCATGTGGAGGCCTGGTGGGGCATGCATTGGCCACATGGTCTGTCCTGACAGACTGCATGGTCTACCCTGCTGAGCTGGGTAGGGCAGAGTAGGGCCTTTGGGGATCCTGACTCAGCTGCTATGGGCAGCTGACTGGTAAAGGGAGGCTGGGGCCATCCCTAGGATCATGTGATCAGGAAAGACAAAGGACAGGAGAAGGTTTTTTGAGGGAAGGGTGGGGAGCCCAGGGCCTCCCTCAGGGCCTGCAGAGGCTGCACCTGCACTGATGGGAGGCAAGCTCATGCTCCTAGGCCATGTCCAAGCCCCCACCTAATCCCCCAGGAAGTGGGAGTGAAATCAAGCAGAATTGCACAGCTACGCAGGACACTGTATGCCACTGCAGGCCTGGCACTCAGCCCTTGGACGGCTTCAAGCATGGAGTTGGTGAGCCTCAGGGCGGCCCTGGTGGGGCAGCCTGTGTTTGCAGGGCTGCAAGTGTCCATGGACCCCGGTTCTTCATATAAATGGGTCATATCCCTACTTCACACACTGCCACTGGACCCAGAAGCCTGGGCCAGGACTGGGACCTTGTTGGCTCGCTGGCCAGGCCCAATACCCAAGTGTGGGCAGGGAGGGGTCACTTTCTCTGTCTTCCATTTCCCATGGGGTGAGCACCCAGCCCCTTGGGCCCTACCTCAGCAACTGCAGTGTCCAGGCTCCTGGCACCATCAGGCAGCTGAGAGTTTGGTGTCTGCTGCAGACTGCAAGCCCTGCCCTCCTGGCTATTTCTCCCTGGGCAGCAATCAGGCCTGCAAGCCCTGGACTGAGTGAGTATCAATGGAGAGAGGGGTACTGGGAGGAGCCAGGGACCTAGGAGAGATCAGAAGCTGGCTATGGGGCCTAGTTATGCAGTGGGCCGAGTCTGGGACCAGAGAGCTGGTGGTCGAGGGGTTCCTGGGGGGTCTGTCCTCCAACACTAACCTTGCAGAAAGTCCCTGTAGGTGCAGTGTGTATGTGTGTGTGAGGCACCCAGCAGGGCCAGAGGTGTGAGTGTGAGACCCCAGCCCTCACCCCAGGAGTGTGCCAGGCCCTGTCACCCACTGCAGGCCACTTATCTTCTTTAGGCCTCTCCAATAGATTGGCAGAAGTGCCTGGTGGTTTGGGGACACTGAGACCCAGCTGAGCAGCATGGGCTGGGGTGATGTGGTGAGCCATAAAGGGGAGGCTGAGGCCTGGACAGGGGTCCTTGGCTGCCTCTGGTCAGAGTCTAAGGCTCTCTGTGGTGACCAGTGTAGACTCCATCACTATCTCAACTTGATCACCTCTCCCCACCCCCAGCTGTGCCTCAGCTAGGAAACAGACCCTGAAGGAAGGCAGCAGCAGTTCAGATGCCATCTGTGAGGACAGGAGTCCTCTGGTCACTCTGCTCTGGAAGACCCAGGGTCCCACGGCTAGGCCCACCAAGGCCAGGCCCACCATGAGCCAGCCCACCATGGCCCAGTCCACCACGTCCAGACCCAGCACATTCTGGGCCAGGACCTCTCAGGGACCCTTCATGCCACCCTCGGAGGCCCCCAGGGGTGAGGGCCTGCCCAGGAGGGGAGGAGGGAGAGGACAGAAGGCTGCAAGCTGCCTGCTGACCTCCTGGACTACTCAGCTGGCCCCTATTTGCAGGCCCGATGCTGGCTGCCATCCTGGGCCTGGGCCTGGGCCTGGGCCTGCTGGTCCCTATGGCCACACTGCTGGTCCTATTCCTATACCGAAGGATCTGGATGCCTCCTGGTACCCCCAAACCCCCTGGTGAGCAGCAGCCATGGGCCTGTCCCATCTCCTAGAGGGTAACCATCCTAGAGGGTAACCAACCCCCACCACAACCTCTCACTCTCTCCTCACCAGGGGGAAAAAGCTTCCGGAAGCCCATCCAAGAAGAGCAGGCTGACGCACATTCTACCCTGGCCAAGATCTGAGCAGCATGGGAGCTTCGTGGGTGGGGTGCCCCAGGTGCAGGCTGCCCGCCTGCGCCCTCTGCGCCGTTCTAGGTGCTGGGCTGGCTCTGGGTACCTCTACGTATGTTGTGCATACTACCTCCCTGGACGGCGCCCCAGTAAACATGCTGGCAACCTTGAGTCTGCAGTTAGCTTCATACTCCTTGGCTGGGGCAGGGTCTCAGATCAGAGCAGGAGTCCTCTCAGAGTGGGGGATGGAGTGCGAGGGCCCTGACACCACCAATGAAAAAATGCTGGGGACCCAAACCTGGCACCACTTGAGAGTCCAGAACCTTTGTTCTAGGAGACCCTAAAGCCTGAGTCTCTTGGGAGGAGACTTGGCCAGGAGCTGACCAAAACAAGGAGGCACCTGAGTACCCTGCTTACCAGGGGCCCCTCTCAGCCTCTGCAACTGTTGGAGAGAATCCAGTGCTGTTCTCTTTCTTTTCTCCCCAGCCCTACCCCTCTATACCTGGTAAGGGGAAGCCCAAGACCCCTTGGGTCCCACCCTGGCAGTCCCTGGCAGTGATGGCCACTGTCCCCATGTCCTTGAGGATGGGAATATTCCAAGAATCAGGTACTTTGGAAAACAGAAGACTTCTGCTTGAGACCCAACTTTTGTGTTTTTTGTATTGTTTTGTTTTGTTTTTTGAGACAGGGTCTCACTGTGTAGTTTAGGCTGGTCTTAAACTTATTGTGTGGCCCAGGCTGGCCTCAAACTCATGGTGATCCTCCTACTTCAGCCTCTTGACTGCTAGGATTGTAGTCATACAACACTACGCTTGGCTGCTTGAGCCAAACTTTATTTCTTGAGTTCTAGGGCACGAGCAAGTGTCCATAGCAGTTTTGAGGTAGGAACCCAGACGTCCACCAAGAGCAGATTAGATGTATGAACTACAGTAAATTCAAGCAGCTTTCAAGAACAAGGAAGGTACTGTGACCCCACTCTGAAGTCCCAAGGCCCCATAGCTGCCTTTGGTCTTATGGGGACCTCCAGCATCTGGGAGTCAGAGTGCCTGTCAGGATGAGTGCCTGGCAGATCCCATGTAGGAAGCACCATCCATTTGGAAGTAGCAGCAGGGGTGGGACCAACCAGGCCAGCAAGACCACAGGGCAAAGGCGGGACCAGGTCTTCAACACATGTCCTGTGTCAGGAGCTGTCATGCACAAGTCAGAAACACCTGGGTGCTAGGCGGTCTCCCCTGCACCGTGAGAGTCCTTCAGGGTCGCAGCCTGGTGTCATGCAGGGTGAGGGATATCCTGTCAGCTGCAGTCCAAGTTACTGGACTGGCACAGAGGAGCTGGACAGCCTGGCCCTGGCCCTGATTTCTCAGACACCTCCTCTCACCCCTTGGCTTTCTCTGCCCCACCCCCCTCTCTAATAATCTCAAGTCCCTTCTCTCAAGGGAAGCAGCAATCCAGAGTCGGTCCAGCCCCCTTAATGAGCTCCCAGAGGGGTCCAGGGTGCCCCAAGCCAGCAGCACAATTCCAGTGGGCACCCAGAGGGGGGAAGGTGGGATGGGAGGAGGGGTTGGGCATGGTAGAGATGGCCACTGGATGCGGATGCCTGGGGCCTGGAAGGTAATGTAAGGGCAGCCTTTGCCGTTGCATCATTGAGGGCCGGGAGGGGCTGTCCCCATTCGCCAAAGAGCTTCCTAGGCTCCTCAGGAGTGGGTGAAGAGAGGGGCTAGGGTCTGGAGACTGAGTGGTGAATGGGTTTATCCCACCACTCCATCTCTCAATGCAGAAGTCCTTACAAGTCCCAAGGAACACCCTGTGGGGGGCCCCCAGGAAGCCAAGGCGTTGGAGGGGTGGTGGGTGTGTGTGCAGAGGGCCGGAGGTGGCTAGGAGGCGGGTCTGGGCGGGGCCAAGCAGTCAGGCACTGAACCCCCAGGCGCACCAGGCCTAAGTGCCATGGGACTGCGGGCGGCCCTGTATGGGCTCATGCTGCTCAGCGTGCTCAGCCCTGGTCGCTGTCTTACCAAGGGCCCCTGTGGCCCAGGTCGCTTCCTGAATGGGACAGGGACCAACTCAAGGTGCTGCAGCCTGCATGCTCTGGGTGAGGCCGGTGCGTGGAGCTGGGGATGGGTGGGCTTATGGTAGTCAGGAGGGTGGACACTGGGTGGCTGGCTGGTGGACAAAGTGGGATCCCAGAGGGAGGCAGAAGTACCACCAGGCCAGTGGCCTGAGGGCCTGGAAAGGGCAAGGCAGGTCCTCCACAGAGGAACCTGGGGTCTTGCCTCAAGGGCTACTCCCTGCTCAGCTTGGGATCCCAGCACCCCCTTCTGCCCTGCTCACTGCCTCTAACCTGCAGCCACGGATGAAGGGCCATCTGGGGAGGAAGATCACAGGAAACTGCCCTGTCTGTCACCCGACAGTGGGGAGAGTGGCTCCAGCTGTGCAGAACCTCTGAGGTGTCCCTGGGCCTGGGAGGGGGCTGGTACAGGAGTCAAAGGGCTTGTGGGCCCCAGATCCAGGGTCACCAGGAAGCCCCTGGAGATGGCTCTGTCCAACAGGTATGTGTGACATTGTACGTACCCTGGGAGCAGCTCAAAGAAGGGATGGCCAGGCTAGGTGTGCAGAGGAGCTGGACCAAGGCCAGAAGAGGTCCTGGAGAGGGTGGGGGCTCACCCAGCTGCTGAGCACCTGATCTGTCCCTGCTCAGACAAGGCCCACACTACAAGGGACTGTGAGTGTGTCCAGCCGGAGTACCACTGCGCTGACCCTGAGTGCGGGACCTGCAAATACCACCCTTGCCCACCTGGCACGGAGGCGCAGCCTGAAGGTAAGAGCAGACTAGGGGTTTCACTCAGAGTCCAGCCAGTGGCCAGGAGCCAGGTGTCCTCCAGACAGGGCACCAGCACCCTCACCGCCTCTCAGGTGCCTGTGGTTGTTCAGCTGGGGAGGAGCCCTTCCGTCTCTTAGTCTGGGTTTTCCCTGCTGTGAAAGTGGGGGAGGGCAGGGCCTGCTGCTCTCAGACCCCCCACTCCGCAGTCCAGGCCCCGCCACTCCACTGTCCATTGACATAGGGATAGGTGAATATGCCAGCCCTCGAATGGACATTCATGGATGCTGACTGTCCAGGATGTCAGTTCTACAGGCATCAGAGACCTCTGCTGGATGATGACTTGTGGGGTCAGACCCCTCTGCATTCACCCCATAAACCCAGAGGCCTCTCTGTCTGTCTGCTCCCAGGGAAGCTCAAATATGGCTTCACGTGTGTCAGCTGTGCTGTGGGGACCTTCTCCCAGGACCATCAGGGCCGCTGCAAACCTTGGGCAGAGTGAGTCCCAAGTGGGCACAGCCAGGCAACCGAGTCCTATATGAGGGAGCCTCTCCTGTCTCTCCCAGTAGGGCTGTTACAAGGGCCGTGGATGACATCTTCTGTGTTTGTGTCCAGCTGTGGCCAGTTCGGGTTTCTCACTATATTCCCTGGAAACAAGACTCACAACGCAGTGTGCCTCCCAGGGCCACTGCCTACAGAGCTGCACAGCCAGATGACCACCATCTTCCTTGCTGTGGCCTCCTGCATCCTTGTCCTAACCACTGTCCAGCTGGGCTTGCACATCTGGCAACTGAGGCAGCAGCCCGTGTGGCCCCAAGGTCAGTTGTGTCCTGGGGAAGTGGGAGAGAGCTGATTCTCCGACTCCTGCTGACCACAGCTCCCTGCAGAGACCCAGCCACTCCTGGAGGCGCTACCGCCACCTACTGAGGACACCTACAGCTGCCAGTTCCCTGAGGAGGAGCGGGGGGAGCGGCTGGAGGAGAAGAGCCGGCCAGGGGAACAGTGGGTGTGAGACCTGGCCAACCCCAGGAGCAGCTGCACCTGATCTGTACCCCCTGGAGCCCGGCCCTGCTCCCTGTGATGATGGAAGTGGGTTGGTGATGGGGCCAGTGCTGAGACTCCAGCTATGCAGAAGAGGGGTGGCCATGGTGGGGCTCTGTGGCATGAACAATGCCACAGTTGCCTCCTCCCTCTATAGAGCAGCCATCTGGGCTACAGTGTCTATGAACAGACCTGGCCACAGCCCTGTTTTCAATAAACACTTGTGCAGTGACCAAATGGACATGTATAACGGGTAGGAGGAAGGGCAGAGAGCAAGGGACCTCATCCATCCAAGCCCAGGTCCCCTCCCCATGACACAAAGGCTCCAGGGAGCTCAGAAGACTTCCTGGCAGTGGGTCTGTGCTGGCTACCTGGTCTCTTAGCTTATCAACACCCCCAAACCTGTCTGCCTGTGCTGGGCAGCTGTGTCCCCTGCCCCTCTGCACACTCATAGAGGCTGGTTTCTGGCTATGCCCTGGGTTTTCACTTTACTCTGCTGTCAACCCAGGACCTGTCCATGTCTACCCCAGGGCCCCTCCACCATGGTGTGAGATGGCCTCTAAGTTTTACTTCTTCCCATCCAGCTCTCTGGGGCTTAGCTCCAGGTCTTTTCCAGCCTAGGTGCTCCTGGAGAGATCCAATAGTAAGATCTTGGTGCAGCTGTTCCGGAAGCACAGGCCAGTGGAGACCAGTCTCAGCAGTGCCCTTGAGGCCTCCACATGCCTGGCACAGTCCCCTATGGTGCCCTAGTACTCCCCCCAATGCCTTTTGGTCTCACCTGCCCTCAAACCCCATTAGCTCTTGATGTCATGGGCTGTGGTGGCCCAGCCTGCAGCAGGCAAATGGAGTGGGGGATTTCCACTGTCCTAGGGGGTGGCAGTCACAGCCCCCAGCCCCACACAGACTTGGGAGAATGAAGGAGGCTCATTCAGTCCAATGGGAGTGGAGGACACTGGGACCCAGAACATGAGGAGCTCAAGGGCCACAGGACACCTGGACATGTGCTGGACAGTAGACACCTGCTTGGCAAATGCTCTGGAGTTGCCATGGACCTTCCTCACTGTGGGGCTGAGGAGTCAGGCCTACACTGCCAGCCGGAAGGGGCTTGAGCTGCTTGTTCCCCACAGGATACCACAGGGGCGTCCCCAGAAAGCACTGAGGCCCGCTGACGGTGCTGGAAACTCCTCAGGACGTCACCATGGGGAGCCAGTGCCCATAGCTGGTGGGGGATTCCACAGGCAGCCTGGCACTTCTATGCCCTGGGACTGCCCAACCCCCACCCCATAGGTCTCCCTGCTTGCCAGCTAGGTAGGGCCCTGAGGCAAGGACTGGGCTGGAGGGCAATTGGGGTGATGGGGAAGTTCCCAGGGTTGCAGCCCCTGGTGCTGGTGCAGGAAGGTGCTGCTGCCTCTGTGGCCACCTGCCAGAGTCACCACTTCCTGGGGAGCAGCGTGTGCTCTCTTGCAGATCCTGGCTTCCAGGGACACTGCCAGTGGCACTGTGGTGGGATACACAGTGATGAGACTCTGGGCAGCCCAGACCAACTCCAGATCTCACAGTAGCCCCTAGGGACACCCTCCCCCATCCCCAGGAGCAGCTCCCCAGCTCTTCCGGAAACCGCAATCCCCTCCCCCCAGTTCTGTGTTCAGCCTGAGATAAGGACCTAGAGGCCACCTCTATTCCCAGAAGTGCTTCCGGCCACAGCTGGCTGCCCACCCAGCATCCTCTTTCTTCCGGCTGGAACAGACTCCTCCCTTCATGCAGTCTGACTTGGGACCTGCAGTGGGGGTAGAAGAAATCCTTCCTAGACAGAACCGGACACCCCTGTCTCAGGACATCTACAGAGGACCCTTGAGGGCAAGTGGCTGTCTTGGCCTCAGCTTTTGATGAGTTCCCCTGAGGAGGTGATCAGCTATCACTTCTATTCTCTCCATCCACTGACCTCTGAGGACAGAGCAGGGCCTCATTCCTAGGGACTACTCTGGCTAGCATGACCTGAGGCGGGGGGCAGCAGCTGTGTGGGTAGGGCAGGCGGCAGACTCCATCCTTACCTGTCCCATCTTCCCAGGGGCTTCAGGGATGGGGCATCTCCAGAGACAGTAGCTGGTGGGGGGGGAGTTTTGCCCCCCTTTCTGGACTCTTTTCTAGCAGAGAGGAGTTGGGGATGTGGAGAGCCCTGTGGCTCTTTGGCATGGTGCTCAGCAGACCCCAGGCCCTGGATAATGGAGGCACAGTGCTGGCCCAGTGACATTCTGCTGGTTAACTCCAAGACAGAGGGTGCCGAGGTGGGGGCAGGGATCCCGTGAAAGCTGGGGGCAGCCTGACCTTGTCCTGCTAGTGAGGACACCACTTGAATCCCCTGTCCAACAGGCAACCAACCCCTGGATTCAACCCTAGAAGAGGCAGAGGAGAGGCAGATGGTGGGAGGAGGAAAGGAGAATGGAAGGGGGGACACGGACGAGGAGAGGGGTGAAGACACTTTCACCTTGAGTGTCCCATGAGGTCAGCCTGGCCCTGCTGCTGCTGCCTGCTCCTCAGGCCCTGGCCCACCATGTTGCTTGATCAAATGTTGGAGAACATCCTGCACCTGCCAATTGCCCAGGGATCCTGCAGCCCTCCCCTTCCTGGGTTCCATGCCATCCGGGTTTCTTGCAGCCTACAGGTGGGCTGAGAGGGGTAAAGGTGGATCTGGAAGGCATCAGGATGGGGTAAATAAGCACAGAGGATCTCCAGAAACTTTATTGACATGTCAGCTCCAGGCACTGCCAGGGATGTGGGTACAGCAGACACAATCCAGGCCTTAAGAGTCCTGGGCTGGGTGGGGTCTCCTAAGCACAGGGCAGGACACTACCATCAGGCACTTTTCATCACATCTCCACATGGAGACTCCATGTCCCCGGAGCAGCAAGGAAAGCTTGATCACTTCTGCTGACATCTTAATGCCCCTGAACCTGGGGCCATAGCCTCATGTGGCAGATGGGGAGAGCCAGGGATGGCTGGCAGGGCACTAAGAGAGGGGGCAGAGGCCTGTGTGGCACAGAGACTCAGGTCTCAAGGTGGCAAGAGCAGAGGGGAATGAGGGTGACATGGCTGGAAAACAGCCCTGGGTACTGACAGGGGGTGACTCTGATCCCACGAGGAGCATGCTGCTCTAGCCTCAGTGCAGGTCTTTACCCCTCCCTGCCTTCTGGACAGGCAACATGGGCGTCTGGAAGGGCTGTGGTGGTGGAGGATGGGCCATGGGGCCACTGACTCTGAGCCTCGGTTCCCTGTCTGTCCATGCCCTCCGCGGGCCACCCGCCACCATGGTGGATGGCGCCCTCTCCTGGTGCCAGGTTCTCGCATGCTGGGAATGGACCCACCGTGTCTCAAGCCAGCCTTCTTCCAAGAACAAAGAGCCGGAATGGGGTCTGCCGGCTCCTCCCAGGTGGGATGGATTGGCTCTGATGTCCGGGGCTAGTGGGAGGGTGGATAGAGCAAGAGAGGTTGTTTTCCACTTGGCCGTGGCTTCGGGGGAGCGCAGACGCTGGGGTGGGCAGCTGGAAGCCAGGGTAGGGACAGTCAAGGGGCAAGAGGGTGCAGGGCCGTTCAGGGACCCTTGGACACTTAGGGTCCTGGGACATTCCTGCCTAGGGGCTCAGCACAGCTTTTCAGGGACCGTTCTGTCCTGATTGTGCCGCTCACCCCCACCAAAGTTCTAGGCAAAGGAACCCTGGGCTGGGAAGAGGCCGTGTCTGATGTGCCAGGCAAGGTGGCGCCCTGAGGCGCAATCCAGAGAGGCTCTCAGGGCCTATGGGGACGCGATGGATGCCCTCAGGAGGCCGCGCAGGTGGGTCCTGAGGGCTGAGAGGGCGAGGACACGGGGCGGGGGGGCCTAGGACCTGGGGGCTATCCCAGCCTCCCCTGCCCTGTTAAGGTCCACAGTGGGGCAGAGGGAGCCTAGGGTTCCCAGGCTCTGAGGAGGACGCATTGTCACAAAGTAGCCTTTTATGGTGCCAGAAGACACGGCCGCTAGGAGCCCGGGTGGGCAGAGCCCCTCCGCTCAGCGCGCTGTTCCCCAGGGGCGGGGCCTGTGTCGGGGGCGGGGCCTGGAGGGCGGGGACGGGAACCAGTGTGTGGAAGGGGCGCTGGCGGGCGGGGCCGTGCGCCCGAAGCCCCGGGACGCAGGCGCGGGAGCGGGCGCGGGTCGGTCTCTCCGTTGTGCAGGAGCGCGAAGCGGCGCTGTGCGCGCAAGGGCAGCATCTTCTGGCCGCGCAGGCTCTTCTGGGAGGTCTCGAGCGCCAAATCTGGAGGAGTGGAATGAGTGGGCCTCTAAGGAGGGTGCGAGGCCGGTGGGAGGTTGGGGCGAGCAGGCAGGCCACGGGGTGAGAACCGGCCTCATGGGATGGGGGCGTAGGCAGCACAGGGCAGGCAGGAAGGCCTGGGCTCACCCAGGGTCTCCATGACCACGCCGGGGATCACCTTCTTTAGGACCTCACAGTTGGTGTGCAGGGCAGGGTTGGAGTTCATCTCTAGCAGCCACACCTGCGGGGACGCTGGTCGGTACCCAACGCCCACCCAGTCAGCAGCCCCAGTTGGCTGGGACCCTCGCCCCCATAAAGCCCTGTGTTCCCATGAGCCCATTTCCTAATTTGCTGAGGCCTTGAGGGCCATCCAAGGAAGATGTGTAGACCTTCCCCAGGTGCAGCTGGAGTGAGGGGCCTCATGGGCACACTCACTTCAAACTAGGTGCAGGCAAGATGGGTCTAACAGCAGCACCCACCTGTGGGTCTGCTTCTATGGTCAGGGAGTACAGATAGCCCCTACTCCCCAGACCTCATCCACCCAGGCCAGCACCTTGAAGTTCTCATCAATCAGGAAGTCACAGCCAATGAGGTCGAAGTAACCCAACTTGCACTGAAGCTTGGACTTGACGGCCAGGAAGCAGTGGGACATGATCTGCTGCATCTGCCTCTGTAGGTGAGGTGGGCAAGAGTCCTGGCTGTCACTTAGAGGCCCTGGGTACACCTACCAGGCCTGAATATCAGTTACACCTGTCATCTGTACCCTCACCTGCTCGGGCACATCTGCCTACATTCCCTTTCTCTCAAAGTCATGGTAATTGCACAGCTTTGTGAATATACTAGAAACTACTGAACTGTATCCTTCAAAATGGTGAATTTTATGGCATAGTGATTATTAGGGGGGAGTAGTTGGAGACACTTCAAAGTGACTGACTTTCACAACCCACAGCTGCATTCTGTTCCACCTCACTGCCTAGTAGTGACTCCACTGCCAGTAGAAAATGTCCCTGAGAAATGAGGACACCTACCCTAAGTGACCCTTAAACAGGAAAGCCCTGTGACAAGGCCGCTCTCTGCTCACTCAGGTTGCCCTGCTGAGCTGAAAGTTCACAAATCATAAAACTTCTGAACTTTGAAACTGGTTGTGTTGTGGGTGGTGAGGCTGAGCTCAAGGGACCCTTTCAGGTGCCTCCCTCCCTCCTGCTGGGGCTCCTCTGTTGGGGATGGTGACAGTGGCTTCCAGCTCATTAACCTCATGGGAAGTATTGTTCAGAGCACACATGCTGGGGACATGGGTCAGTGGTCGAATACTTTCCTAAGGTGCATGAGGCCTTGATTCTGTCCCCAGCACCACAAAATAGGACAAAAAACACATATGAGGAGACCTAGCTTCAGTTCAGGCGCACATATGCTCCAAGGACGTGCAGGAGTCTTGTCCCCAAGCCAGCCCAGATGGACACATGCAGATCTTGACCCCTAGGGGCTCCAGTCTCAGTGTCCCCGCCTTGCCCTCCAAGCTGGCTAGGTACAGCAGGGACATACTGTAAAGGTGGTGAAGACCCAGTCCTGGGGGAGGCCCTTGGTCCTCTGGAATTTGTCGTTGATGTAGCGGTTGAGGTGGTCCATGCTCCACACTGTGTCCTCCTTCAACAGCATGTATAGGGGGCTCTGCTTCTGCATGAACTGGGGGAGAGCAGGACCTGGCATTACTCCTCACAGCAGGCCTTGCAGAGCCCTGCCTGAGAGACCCCTTGACCAAAAGCCACCCAGACTCTCAGAGGGCCCTTCTCTGGGACTCTCCCATGGCAGCCCTTCTTCAGCACACTGGTTAGAAGCCAGACTGGGGGCCACAAGGCCCTGAACCATTTCACCAGAATGCCTGGGTCCCTGCCATGGCCTCTAAGGCTGGGTCCCCTTGGGCTTGGGTGACATCCACAGCTGGATCATCCTCAGTGTCCCCAAGCAGTGAGAGCCTTTGTCTGATCTCATCCCACACTTTCAGAGAAGCCCTTGCCCAGGAAGGCTCCCTACCTGGTTGGTCAAATGGCTACTGAGGTCACTGGAGTGGGGATCGTAGAGGTTGAGGGTGAGGCGAGCATAGCCGTGGCCAAAGAAGACCATGTAGGGCACAGCACAGGCGATGAGCAGGTAGGAACGCACATCGAACTTCTTCCCATTCAGCAGCAATGGGTTCTGGATGTACCTGGGGCACCACAGAGGCTGCTGGGGCTGAGCCACCTGGGCCCTGACTCAGCTCCTCCCCGACCTGGGCCATTGTCTCGGCACCCCTGGCTAGGCAGGCACCACATCCACCATCAGGTACTTTCTGAACCTAAATAGGTCTGAAGAATTGAGAAGGGCCTGATGCCAGGTCTCAGTTCACCACAGGTGTCTGGTCCCGCCTGGGTGTGATTCTCAACCTGTGCCTAGAAGAGTGGGCACAGGTTGGGCCCTGGGGTAGGGAGGGTGAGGGCACTGGAGAAGAAGGGAGGGGATGAATCCAGTGGGTCCTTGGGACCAGAGGCAGGGAGCTGTGGCTTGGGAGGGTTGGATGGGAGGAAGAGATGGGTTATGGCCCAAGTGAAGTCCACACTGCAGTGAGGCCAAGGTCTAGACCCTGCCTGGAGGCTTGGGAAGTCTGTCAGCTCTGGCTGGTTAGGCTGGGGAGGAGTGGGGCAGCTGCATATGGAGAGACAGAGGAATAAACTGAGGAAGAGCCTGTGTCCCTAGGGGCACAATGTGACACCTTCCCTCCTGTGACCCCAGGGCCCAGCTGTAGGTGGCCCAGTACTGCTGGCTACCCGGTCACCCGCCCAGGCCAGGCTCTTCCAGAGTCACTGACACCTCTGCACCACCCTCGCCTGAGGCCCCCGGAAGGGTATCTTGCAGTGAAGGGGACTGTCTTCTGAGCTCTGTATCTTGGCCTGCAGGGTGGCGAGCTCCTCCTGGCTTCTGATCAGAAAGATGCCCTTGCCCTGGTTGGAGGCTGTGGGCTTGCAGATCCATATCTGGGTTTCTGCAGGGAGCACCTCCACTGAGCCTCCCACCCCACCCCACCGCGACCCCACTGACCTCTGCCCTGCCCATCCCTGATAACCCCTCCCTATGGCCACACCTTCTTCATGGCCCATCTGTGACTTCAGGGGTGGATTATCCCTGGATCTGACTATCTCGGGTCAAACTGGGGTCCTGGTCCTACCACCTGTGCCCCACTACCCCTACCCTCCATCCATGACCACACGTCCCTTCCTGGCCCCACCCCACCCTGACATCACCCATAGCTAGCCCCACACAACCCCACCACCATAGTCTGGCCCCTAGGAACCTCACAAAAAGCCTAGACTTGACCCTTTCTTGCCTTGCTCCCACCCACAGCCCTCACCATTCCAACCCCCAGCCCTGGCCCTGCCCAAGCTCTGGCCACAGCTCATGCCTCACCTAGACCTGGCCCACCCAGATGTGCTCTACCCTGGTCCTCTGTCTATAACACCCACACTTGGACCAAGGGCAAGGCCCTGGGACCCTCACTGCCCCACCCTACAAACACAACTTCACCTCTCTACCTCCCTCACTAACTTCTTCAGGACCATATCCTGGCCAGGACCCACCCTGCCCTACCTGTCCTGGGTCCAGCCAGGTTACTCACCATCAAACAGGGTAAAGAAGGCCTGCCTCTCATTGCTGACATCTAGGCGGTAAGTCTCAGGGAAAAAGTCTTCCATTTTCAGCACCCTGGGAGTCCAAGGAGGTGGGGAACACCCAGAGAGACTATTTTTTGCCCCAGGCTTGGCAGGAGTGTTCTCTGCGGACCTCCTTGGGCCCAGATGCCTGTCTTGGCACCCTGCACCCCTCCAAGCTGCTTCCTCCACAGACCTTGGCCTACTCTTCCCCTGCCAGAGCACTTGGGTAGCTCACATTCCTGCCTTCTAGGCACTGCCTGACCAGCCTTGTCCTTCCCCCTCTACCCTGTTTAGAGCAGGGTCCCAGGGCTAGGACAGTGCTGGCATGCAGCAGGTGGTCAGCATGAGTCCTGGCTAAATGTCTGGCTTGTACCTCATCCCTTCTCCCAAACCCAGGTCATCCTTCAGTTCAGATCAGAATGGCAACACCCACCCCCAACTGGGATTAGTGCATCTACCTCTCTGGTCCAAGACATTGTTTCCAGATATACACCCTAGGGGACACAGGACATGGCCTGAACAGCCACCACCTGTGCATGGAGAATGGGTGACCTGGGGGGTAGTCATTGGGTGGGCAGGTGGTCTGCTGGACAGACAAAAGGATTGGGGAACAGTTCTGAGTTGCTGATAGAAGTGGCTGGGAAGAGGGTGGCTGTGCATGCAGATGGGCAGGGGGCGGGGGGGGGCAGGTGGTAGAATGAGTGGGTTCATGGGCAGGTGAAAGGATGAGCCCCTGGGTGGGTGGCTAAGGAATGAATATGCTGAGTGGCTGGGGGGCTGTGTGGTGGGGGTCAAAGGGAGAGACTGAAGGACCCATGGGAATAGATAGAGTAGATGTAGTAGGTGTTGGTGTGGAGGCAGAGGGGGCAATGTGTTTACAGTTGGGGGTCTTTCAAGAACAGGTGGGAGCCAGAGGCAGGTGTGGGCAGGGCGGGGCTCACCTGGGCTGGGTGCCTGACAGCATTTGATTCACCTTGCTTAGGTTCCTCTCATGTTCCCGCAGGGCACTAAGCAGCCCAATTTTGGTGGTGAGCAGCTTGTTGTTGGGGAGCTGGAACAGCAGCTGCTGGCCTAGTGGGAGAAGGACAAGGGTGGTTAGATGGCATCCAGGCCCAGAAGGTCACCCCTGCCCCACCAGGGTGCACCTCACCTTCCCGGAAACTGTGGTAGTTGTCCCGACACTTGATCTCGCACCACTTCAGCTTGTAGTCTTCCCGGCGGCTATCCTGGGTGCGCTGCCAGCCCTTGCTCCTGCAGTAGGCGCTGATGCTGTGGGAAGGGTACTGGTAACCCACAACCATAGGGAAGAGGGGAGAGGGCTGCAGGCAGCCACTTGAGCCAAGCCCAGGGCAGGGTGCAGGAGGCCCAGAGCCTGTGGGCCCCTACTCACATGGAAGCTCCATTGCTGCCGCCGATGTAGAAAAAGGGACCCTGCCCATTGCTGGGGAAATGCTTGTCCCTGTCCTGCAGGAACTCTTTCAGGAGGGCCGCTGGGCACCTGGCAGTGTCTGCACCATCCAGGAGGTCTGCAGACAGGTGGGAGTGGGGGATTCAGCACCTTGGACTCTGGGATCCATGGGGCATTCCCTGCCCACTCCAGTTCCAACATCTTACCTGCATCTGAGACCAGTCGGCTCAGCTGCTCCTCGCTACTGCTGCCCATCTGTCTCTCATGGGTCCAGCCTGGGGACCATGGGGTGAAGTGCTTCAGTCTGTGCCCAACCCATTTCAACAGCTCCTGAGTGGTTACTTAGTCCTTTGGGTCCCTCCACAAGACCAGCTCAGACCTGGCCAGGGGGCCCTGGACCATCACACCTGAGGGGGACAGCTACACCCTACTAGGGCCAGCCCTCAGGTGGGCAGGATCCAGGTGGGTGTGGAGAAGGCACAAGGTCCAGAAGGCAGACCTACCTCACCCTCCTTACCCACAGGGTCGTAGCTCCATGCAGGGCAGGGGTGAGAGCCCCGGCCAGAACAGACCTGCAGGGAGTCCCCTGGGGCAGGGGTCACAATGTCCACGATGATGTCACCAGTGACCCAGGGGCCATTGTCAGCCAGGGGAGATGAGGGTGAAGTGGTTTGGGTGGACAGAACCCACTGGCTTGGGAGAGGAATGTCATCCTCTGCTCATCAGCACTGCTTGGCCTGGTGTCTCCCAGGGCCTGGGCCCTCCTCTGAGATCACCTGCTCTGAGTGGGGCACCTGTCCCTAGAACCCTGGCTGGGTGAGGGCAGGGCTGTCCCAAGCTACTGTGCATTCACCTGGCACCCGGACACGGTGCTGTCGGGTCCTGGACTGCTTGGGTCTTCTGGAGCAGATGTGGGTCCGTGTGTGCTGACCCCAGTAGCAGACAAACAGGATGTGGCTGCAGGTGAACAGCTTGGCAGCCCCACAGCTTGGCAGCCCCACAGCAAGGTCCCCTCTGGGAAAGTGTTGCCCCCACCCTCCTGCGGGGCCTTTGGGAAGCCCGAGGCCCCAGCCCTTGGACAGGGAACAGGGTTAGGCCCGCCCTGCCCAGGGAAGGCTGCTTCCTCCTGTCCCGAACTGTGGCTTCTTCTCGGAGCTGGCTCCTGACTTGGCGACTACTGTGGAGCCTCATAGCTGGAAGGGTCGAGGCCATCTCTGCATCCTGCTCTGCCAAGCGAGTTCTGCACTGTTGGCACTGTCTCAGTGTTGGCTGTAAGGAGGGTGGCCATCAGGCCTGGTGGGGCCCTGGAGGTCGGAGGGCCAGAGAAGCTCTCAGCCCTGAGCCGGGTCTCTGGTCTACACTACAGGCTGGAAGCATGGCTGACATCCTGCCAGCAGTCTGCTCCCTCTGGGCCCTGCCCCTGCACTGTCCCACTTTCCCTGTGTTGCCAACTTTGGAATATTGCAGATAAGTATATATGTATTTCCTTATTACTGAGGATTGAACCCAGGGCTTTCACATAGAGGTTTTTGTGGTGTGTGTGTGTGTGTGTGTTTGACACAGGGTCTCACTAAGTTACTAAGTTATCCAGGCTGGCTGGAAATTTCCATCTTCCTGTCTCAGTCTCCCAGTTTTCTGAAATTACAGGTGTGTGCCGTCACACCTAGCTTCAATTTTAGAGAATTTTTTAGCCAGTTCCTGAACAAGTCATTCTACTTTATTGTCAAAAAATCCAGCTCTGGGCTGTAAAGAAGGCAAGGCTTCTTGAAAGCCACAGTGTGCACACAAATGTGTCAGCTTGAGCAGGACAGAGGTGACATGGAGGCCTGCATTTAGGAAGGAAACCACAAGTGAGAGGCTGCTTGGGTGGCAGGGGAGCAGGTTGTCTCCAGAGAGAAAAACTGCTCTGTGTCTAGACTAACTGGCGAGCCAGCAGTGCCAGCAGCGACAGTGGCCCTGTGACCACCAGACAGGCAGGTTTTGTGTCTGCCACACCCTCCCCTGATGAAGAAATGAGAGAAGAAAGAACAAACCCATAGATGGAAAACGAGGAAGCCAGGTCACCATAGTCAAGGAGTCAGGTGCGCCCTCACCCAGCACAGGAGTCTCCTACCTCTGCAGAGAGTCAGCCTCCTCCCAGCTCCAGGGTGTGAGCTGGGGAGGATGGGCGTGTGTGTGCGCGTGTGTGTGCATACACATGTATGTAAGACTGCATGGTCACTGTACACTTGGCCCCATCCAGCGTTCCCCAGACCTACCTGGTGGCTGGCCTGGGAGCCTTGACATTCTCCACTGTCTGAGCCCAAGGGGCTCATTAGCCCCAGAGGACCCAAGGGAGACCTCCCACGTGTACCAGTGAGAGAAATACACAGACACAAGAAGAGAAAGGGGCAGCAACACAGAAACCTGAGCCCAAGAACAAGAATGCGCTGGAGTAGGGGAGACCCCAGACCACCAGTTAGGAGTTAGGTACCTTCAGAATAGGAAAGAGGATGGACATCAGACAGTCAGCACAGGTTCAGAACTGAAGTCTGGGAAATTTACCCAGGAAAGGGAGCAGGGGGCAGAGCCTAAAGGAAGAATCCGAATCACAGACCCACCAGGGCCAGGACTCTGTTCAGAGCGGCTAACCCGAGAGGAGGATGCAGGGCTGCTGTGGAGCTTCTGACCTCCATATCCATCCAACCAGGCAGAGGCAGGAAAGGATGGCTCCCAGAACAAGGGCCAGGAGAAAGAGGTATCACTGCTACCCAAAGTCTCTGCCTCAGTTGTCCTCCTGCACACTGAGTGGGAAGGATGACAAGAGCCAGGCGGGTGCTGTAAAGATGGAATTTCCACCTGGCACCTCAGGATGGCGCCTGCCACTCATCAAGTATGCACTAGGGCTAGGACAGTCACACAAGCGGCCAGGAGGTCCAGGACATGGGGACAGTTCAGGAAATCAATGTTCAGACTGATGTGTGACTGGCTCAGGGAATGCACCACAGGGCAGGGGCCTTGGGGGATGCTGTGGGGCTTGGCACTGTGGGGCACTCACAGGTGGGTGGGTGCCAGTGTCCTCGTCACCCCTGTAAGCGACAGCAGCATCAGGCACTGTTTAGAAAAGTAGGACAGTTAGAAAATTCAAACAGAAGCATAGAAAAAAACAGCAGCCCTGTCCCACCCTCTCCTGGCACCACCCTGACCATCACTGCAGCTGAGACATCCTGAAGGGATGTCTGACTTTTCTAACGAGGCTGACTTTTCTAACTTTGATACTAGTTGTTTTCATAAACAATTAATTTCTTTATGAATTCTTAATTCTTAATTAAGAATTAATTCTTAAGAATTAATAAAGAATTATTTTCATAAAGAAATAAAGAAATAAGCCATGAGTCACTATCATTTCTTGTCATTCAGATGGACAAAGACCTTTTAAAGAGCCCCAGCTGGGGATGTAGCTCAGTGCCATAAGTGCCTGCCTGGCAAGCGCAAGGTCGTGAGTTTGATCCCTGGCACCGCAAAAAAAAAAAAAAAAAAAAAAGGCACAGCAGGGGTATGCCAAAGGCTTAGCTCAGTCAAGCCTCTTGGTCTCTCTCCAGTCCCTGCTCCTTTCCTGGATTCCCAGAGGGCCACGGGAGGGCAAGGTCAAGCCTCGCTTCAGCCAGGAGGACCCTGCTTTACCACTCCCTCTTACCTGCCGGAGAGGTCTCAGGAGCCCTCTGCTGGGATACAACAGTGGTGACCTGGCAACGTCTCCCAGAAACTGTTACCTGGCAACTGTGTCCCAGTAGAACCTGGGTAAATATGGGCTTTAGGTGGCTGGTGAAGGGGCCAAGGCAGGGTGAGGTGTGGTAGAGGGTCGAGGGGCAGAGGGTGCTGGGTGATGGGTGGGCTCTGACCCAGGCCTCCAGCCACGTAGGCCCATGCCCTGCTGACCGTCTGTCCTTCTGGGGTACTGCACAGCACTGCTTGCTTGGGGGCTTCCCTGCCTGACCAGGGGTTGAGTGCCCTGGGTTCCACTCCATGTGGCTCTTACCTGAGCTGTCAGGATGAGGTATCTCCCAAGGTATGGCTAGGGTGGAGAGATGCCCACTGTGGAGAACCCCAGGGTTTCTACCCTTATCCTATTTTCCTAGGGCAGGTCAGCTTCCCATTGCTGGCCCCATCCATCCAAGGGTCTCTGGACTCAGTCCTGGTGCACCCAGCACCTGTGCTGCTGGCCCAACAGACCCCCTGCTCAGGCAGTTATGGTTCAGTCTGGCGGCCAGGGCAAAGGTGGCTTGGGCAGAGAGTCCCTCTGTCTCACCCTGGCTGGAGTGAGAGCCGATCTGGACCATGTACAGGGAATGCTCATCCTGGCTCCTGGGCTGCCTAGCCTGCATCGGGGCCAGGACTGGGGAGGCAGGGCAGCCTGTCTTCCAGAGTCTTGTGACAGCTTGTCTGGTGGGCATAGGCAGCCCCAGTTCTGTGGCCCTCATCATCCATGGCAACCTCTCCTCTGGTGGGAGCACAGTCTTCGAGGCCCCCTCAGTACCACCCACCAGGGGCTTCTTGCTGCGCCATGGCTTGGGTATATGCTTCCCTTTCCCAGGCTGGGGATCGAAGGACTCTGCCTCAGAAATCTGCTCTGCTGTCCCCATCAGAATCATGCTCTGTCCTTCTTGTTTCCGGTCCCCTTCCTTGGGACCAGAACTGAGTCAAGAAAGACTTGAAGATGGAGCCAGGGAAGGGGCCCTCTCTCTCAGCAGTGTCACCAAGCCCCACACAAAGCTCTGGTCACCATTCTGTCTAGTTACAAGGAGGCAGTCAGAGTCCACTCACTTTCAGGAATTAGTTTATTGCCATACAGACTTTTTTCTGTTTTGTTCACAAGGAGCCAGGCAAGGACGAGGAGGAACCTATACCTTCAGGTGCCTTGCGAGGGAGGCCTGGCTTAGAGTCCAGGGCTCTGCTGGGTGGGAGCCACTCTGGGATGGTGAAGTCAGCTGAGTCCCAGGGCTCCTTGTTTATGAGCAAAGTGGCTCTCAAGAGAGACTGGCTTCATCACCACCAAGAACACAGAGGAGATCCGTGAAGACACAGGGTGGCTAGGTGCAGGATTAGCTGGCCACACTGGGGCATGGGTGTTTGGGTCCAGGGCTGAGGTCAGAGGTTCACATGGGTCTGATAAGGGAGCTGCCACAATCCCTAATGGCAGGGTCCACTGCAAGTCCTCATTACAGCAAACTCCTGTCCCTCACAAACCAATTTAAAGCCACTCAGGAGCCTTTGGCTTTGTAGTCTTTGGCTTTGTGGAACTGCTTCAAATTTTCCTGAGAGAGAAGGGTTTGGGGAGGGAGTTTGCTGATGCAAGACTGGGGTTGTTCTGTGCCCAGTGTTGGGTGTAGGACAGCTCCCCAGGTCTCAGCAGACCAAGCTAGAGGCAGAATGGGGACCGGGGCAGGGGTTGTACAACCTGCACACCCATTTTCTCTAGTTACTGTTACCTGGCCAGACCCCTGGCATAGAAGTGGCCCCCCAACCACCTCAGCCCCAGATGTGTGGAGGGAGGTAGCCCCTTTTCCCATCCCCAGGGCCTGCCTCTGGCACTGTCCCGGTGCTGGCTGGGGTGAGCCACAGGCTGACTTTTCCTTTCTTGCCCATGTGTCCTTTTCCCCCCACACTGGGTTTGGGGTCATGGGCAGAGGCAGGGCTGCTTCTCTCGGGTCCTTGTTAGCCACCTGGCCATGTGTGTGTGTGTGTGGGGGGGGTGCTGAGGGCCAAGGTTCAGGGTGGGGGCCTCCACCTCTGCAGGTGCCAGGTGACTGCCCTCGTAGACCCTCAGTGTGGGGATCCGGCTGTGCTGTGACAGCCCTATTTGCCTGTACTTCTGAGGGCAGAGGTCTCAGCGCATGGAACCCTTGGTCACACCAGTACCTCTGTGGCTAACAAAGCTACTGTGGGGTTGGTTAGAGAGGTGGCAGGGTCCTGGGGCCCCAGGTATCTGTACCAGGTAGACCACAGGACTCAAGCTTTTGCCTGATGTCCAGTGAGAGCCCTGTGGGGCCAGGGGTTCTGCTCCCACGGTGACCAGGCCGTGGATGGACGGCATTACCAGACAGTATTAGACAGAGGCATCCAGATCTAACCGTGTCTGGTAAGACGCCCATCGTGGGCGAGCATGGATTCTGCTGGTCCTGGTGCCTGTGGAGGAAAGGTGTCCGGGGGCCCACCTTTCTGACAGTGGAGCCAGCCCCAAGCCCAGGGCTGCTCTAAGGAAGTCTTGCTGGCCTGGCTTGGCACTGCCTGGGTCTGGGTGTTGGTGCTGTGGATGCCACCAGGGAGTGATCTGGACCAGTGGGTCCAGGCCAAATGCTCACCTCCAGCCTCATGGTTTCCTGAGTGATTCTAGGTAGCTTAATGTGTAGCAGAAGGTCAGGGCAGACCCCAGCCCATTCCACAACAGGTGAGCCCACAGAGGCCCAGATGTGCCCAACCTCAGATCAGAAAGATAAAATGGGTCATCCTGGATTGTAATTTTGGACAAATTTCCTGTTCTCCTTGGCTGGCAAACAGAATACAGACTCCTTGTCCTTGGGGAAGAAACAGTGAGGGGATCATCCTGTTTCCTGTGTGTGTACTCAGGCACCTGAACCATACTGCTCTCCCTGGTCTCCAGAAGCAGGGCATTAACACAGCTGAGCCCCAGCCCCTAACCTAGGATTGCAGGGCACCTGCCCTGCCTGCCTCTGGATCCAGGAACTTGGAGCAGCACATCTTCGGGTTATCACCAGAGCAGTGGGTCACCTTTGAACATCGTTACCAGACAGTGTTAGAGTCAAGCCAAGAAATCCAGCACTGTCCGGTAAGATGCCCACAGAGGCCCAGGTGCGCCCAGCTTGAGGGCACAGGAACAGATGTGCAGCTCTCTACCCACAGGCGCAGAACCTGGTGACCAGTTCGATGAATGGCCTTGGCTAGATGGGGCCAGCAGCTTGGTAAGGTCCCAGCCACTGTCTATCTTCCCTGATTTTTCTTAGCCAGGAGACCTTGGGCACCTCCCCACGGTGGGACAGGAAAGGGGAGAAGCCCAACCTGGGTGCCCCACCCTGCATCAGCACAGCCCCACCTCTACCTCATGAGGCCTTATTGGCCCCGCTGAGCCTTTACCCCTGGAGCCCTTTGCTGTGGTCCCCTCAGCCCACACCTGCCAGGTGTGGCAGCAGCACCTGCCTGGGTGCCATAGGTAGGGTCCGGTTACCTGAGCATCCTAATCCCTAGAACACTGGCTGGGGGGCGGGGCAGAGCAGCTGCAGGAAACCTTTTATCCTGGGGTCTGGGGGTACTCATCAGAGAAGCTAGGGGGCTTCCCACAGCTTCTACCTACCTTCCCAAGGTAGAGTTTCTGTCCCACAGCTCCACCCACAAGCCAGTGGGCAGGATAGAAGGATGAGTGTGTTGTGGGGACTCGGAGGGGTGGGAAGGCAGGGAGGGCGGCCCCGTTGCTGCGTGCAAGGCTCCGCCGTCATCATTACCAGGCAGTATTAGAGACCAGACACCATCCAATGCTGCCCAGTAAGATGGCCACGGCTGCCCAGATTGGTCTAGGGGCCGCCAGCTGGGGGTCAGGTGGGGTCTGAGGGTGGTGAGGGGAGTTGTGTCCTCTCTAGGTACTGAGGTGGGGAGTGACCCTTGTGGTGCAAGGGCTGGGCAGGGTCCCACGTGCCTGAAACCTCACAGGAGCTAGGGCACAGTGAATCCTTGCCTGACCCCCAGCTCTGCCCTGTGTAGTGCCACTGTGTGGGCCCAGAAAGGCACTCAGGAGCTAGAGTGTTGTACTACCCAGAGGCTGGTGGTCTGAGGAACAGAAAGGAGAGCAGAGGTAGGTGGAGCCTCCCTCAGGATGGTCCTAGAGAAAGACGTGAACCGCGGGCCTCCAGTGTGTGCACAGATCTGCACCTCCTATGACTGAGTCTGGCCAGGCCGTACTGCTGAACTCTACAACTCTACCCCAGGATGTTGTCCAGAGCCTGCTTCCTGCCCAGCCCCTGCCTGCCCTTCTCCAGGGCCCAGGAAAGGTACTGGCTGAGGGACAAGCAACCCAGCTCCAGAAGCAGGACGGCCCTCCTCTCATTGTTGTTTCCCAGTGGCACTGGGGCCTAGAGTCTAACTCCAAGGCAGATGGGGACAGCAGCCCCAAGCAGAACATAGAAATCTTTGCTGAGGCACCCATGGGGACAGGGTTACTTAGAAAGGGGTACTCTTCCACCCCTGCATGCTCAGGGCCCAGCCTGCAACCCCTCAGAGAGCCAAGCCCAGGGCACTCAGGCCTGAACTCTTCCAGAGCCTGACCTCTTCCAGAGCCTACCACAGATGGCAACCTGGGCTTGGACAGCCAGCTGAGCAACTTGATCCCAGCACCTTCTTCCTGCAGAGGCTGTGGAGGGGTACAGGCTGAGCTGATACTACCAGGCTGCCAGCCAGCTACAGCAGGGGCCATGGTGACCCAGCCACTGCCCAATCCTCCCCCATGGCCAGAGTTTCTTGGAGGACCTGTCCTGCTCAACTCAGGCCAAGCAGGTGTGGCCTGCTGCTCTTTAGGCATCTGGACTCCCCAGGACTGTGCTGGCTCTGAGTCCCTGGTGCCCCCACTCCCTACCCTATAGCCCCAGGTACCATAGAGATAAGTGCCCCTTCCTTCAGGTTCACACATCTATCCCTCTGACCCTGTTAGATCTGTGCTTTAAGAACGAAGTCTCACTTATTCTCTGAGCTAAGGCTTCTCTTTCAGAGCCAAGTGAAGTTGCCAGGCCACAGGGAAAGCTGCAGGGGCAGAGGGGGGCAGCAGGGGCCTAGCATCCAACCCTCCAGGCCAGGTCAAGAGCAGTTCCCAAGGCCCGTGGTGGCGCACTACTGTAATCCCTGCACTTGGGAGGCTGAGGCAGGCAGATTGTGGCAAATTTGAGACCAGCCTGGGCTACAAAGTGAGCTCAACACCAGCCTGAACTGCATAGCGAGACCCTGTCTTAAAAAGACAAAAAAAAAAAAAAAGAGCAGTTCCCAGCACAGTGAGCAGACAGGCCTGATGTCACTAATGCCCTTGGCCACTCGGGGTCAGAACTTCTTGGGGAGCCCTGAGGGCTGGGGGGCCCTACAGAGCACACAGCTGGTCTGGTTATAGCCAGAGGGACCAACCAGTGCTGTATACTGCCCACTGAGTGGTCAGAAGCCTCATCCTGCCCAGAAGGTTGAGAGAATCATATATGGGCACAGGCCTGGAGTAGTGGGCAGGAGGATCAGTCCTCCTCCACAGTGTAAGGCAGGGACAGGAGATGGAGCCTCCACCCCAGCAGCTCAGTAGAAGACCCTGGCTTGTCCTGCCACAGAGGCAGGGGAGGGATGAGACCAGCTTGAGCCTCAGCCATAGGTTGAGAAATGAAAAGTGAAACAGGTTCTTCTCCGGGGCAGCATGGTGCCCTCCTGGGCTGGGCAGGTACCTCCGGACTCTTAAGGCCTGTCTTCCCCAACCACTTGGTTAATCATCACCTTTTACCAGGCTTGCTTGGGAAAATCGAGGAAAGGCTCAAGGTGGCCCAGAGGCCCCAGGCTAGTCTGCAGAGCAAACACCCCCCAGGGTGCCCAGCACACAGCAGGAGGAGGCTGGGGGCCTGGCCAGGAATGCAATCCCAGTGTGAAAAAGCGAGTGGCTGGTTAACCTGCCCAACAGAGCCTTAATCAATGGCCAGGCCGCCCAGAGAACAAAGCACTGAAACCCAACCTTTCTTGCCTGCCTCGGATCAGCCAGACCCAGACGCCCGAGGCCGTGGGGAGTGGGGGCAGAAGGGGGGTGGGGGCAGCGCGGGCTTGGCTTTCCCTGCTCAGGTCTGCCTTAGCTTCCGCTGTGGCTACGTGTCTTCGAGGCAACCCGCCATTTCAATCACACGGGGCAGCGTCCCTCAGCCCTTCTTGGTGGCCACGCGGGGCTCACACCACATCCCACTCTGCCTCGGAGGGGCCAGGTTTCTCCTCAGAGTAGTTTATCTGATCCTAAGGACACTAAAATCACCTGGCAAATCGATTTTGCAAATAAGGTGCTTGCAAATTATGAAAATGTCTGAAAATTAACAGTGAACTGTGTCCACATTTTATGGTTGAGTTTCATTTTCATAAATGCAAATTTACTTTGCCTAATTCAAGAAGCTACCAATTGTGCTACATTTCTTCTGGGTTGTGGGAAAAACAAAACAGAATGAAACCTATTTGTCCAGATGCTTATCCTAAAAAAGGCCTATAATGCTAACAGTAGATTAATCAAAACACAGTATACACCTTAAAAGTTTTGTTCACCAAGAACAATGAAAACAATGAATTCTGTTGCCACAAAGAAAATGAAGCTGCCACCCATCACCATTGTCAGCTCCCAAACCTAAAACTGTGTGAGCAGCCAGCAGCCAGGTGCAGGCTTTGGGCTGGGTGTGTCTGGCCCCAGAGCACAGGGCAGACATGATCAGATCCACTGTCCTCGTGACCGCTCATTGCCACCCTGCTGCTTGATATTTAAAAAACCTTTAGAATCAACTTTGGTCCTGACTCCAAGTAGCAGTGACCCCCAGCTCCAAGGTGGCACGACAGAAATGGGCCGGTGAGAAATAGCCCATTTTCCTGCTCAGGCTGTCACCAGCCTACAGGCCTTGGCCAATCTCTGACCACAAGGTCACTCTGAGCTATGGCTGCTGACAAAACCAAGCCTTCCATGAGCAGACAGACAGAAATCCACAAGCAGAGACAGAGTCATCCCATCCCGGATCTTCCACACCTACCTTGGAGATCGTAGCCCTCTCGTCTTGGAACAAAGTAGATCAGTAATGTCAGTTCCTCATTGAAAAAGAACTTTTTAGAAGGTCCTGTTGCCAGGTGAATAATGGGTGCAAACCCTCTGGGAGCCTGTCCTCAGTCTATCTGGTATCTGAACCTCCCCGGCTTGACTATGAGGCCTATGGACTCCGCAGCTCCCTGGCCGGGCCCAAGATGGCTCCGCACTGAAATCCAGCCACGTCTCGGCCCAAGGGACCCGCCTTCTCTTAGGAAAGGAAGCCCTGCATGCTCTGCACCCACCAAAACCATACCTCACTGGACATTGGCTGTGCTGGGTGCCAAGTAGAGGGTTGGTCACCACAGCCCCCACTGATCCGGCCCCAGCCAAGCTGAGCTTCCTTGCACAGCGGCCTCCCCCTCCTGCCCTGCCCACTCTTACCTGCCCCGACAGGTTCCTCGGCTGCTGAGGAGCAGTGTGGAAGTTGCTCCCACCCCTAGTCCTGCGGCCAGCACTGTCCCTGCTCCAGGACCCCAGAGGTGTGGGCCAGACCTTGGGAGGACATGGAGAAGCTTGGGCACCATCGCCCATACCTGTCAGATAGTGATGGACAATCTGGTGCTTAGGTTCGCTGTGGCCCAACCTTCCCCCAACCCAGATCCAGCCTCAGCATGCGGCCAGGAGGCCTGACTGTCTCCCTCCAGTGAGGCTCAGACACAAAGAGAAAGACAGGCTGAGCATGGACAGGTGGACAGCTCAGGGACAATGACGAGATCGGCACTGTGGGCTGCTGGGAAAGGGAAGAGCTGGTGTGGCTGGGCTCGCCTTACATGTAGCAGCTTACCCCGCCCCACGCAGGTGCCTTCTCCCCGCCAGCCAATCTCTGCTCCTAGCCACCAACAGGTGTGTCCCCTGGGCTCTCATAGGCTGGGAGGGAGGCAGCTCCTGTGACGTAGCAGGGGGCGGGCAGCAGGCCCTGCACATTCTGGCCCCCACCTGGCCTGCCAACAGGAGTTGAACAAAAACCCAGGCGAGAAGGCTTCTGTGGGGCCTGGCCAGGTGTGCCATGTGAGCAGGGGCTCACCCAGGTCCCAGGCCCTAGGGTGGCTCCCTGGGACCCAGGACTGGACCTGCTCTTAGCTCCAGGACCTGGCTGAGTCATGGGCAATGGGAAGGGGTCTTAGAACCATTCCAAGCCCTTAGCCCCAGCCTGGGGAGGAGCTGCAGAGCCCACAGACACATGCTGGGAGTTGGTGGGGAGCCCTGGGGCCTTCCTGCAGGAGAACCAGGGGTGTGAGAATCCTTGCTGGGGGCTTGGCAGGCCCTGGAAGGGGGCTCAGGCCAATTTGGGGAAGAGACCCCAACCCCTTTTTGAGAGACCCTCGTTCTCCCAGGTGTGTTTGTTCCTCAGGCTCCCAGTGGAAGGCCCCTAATGAACGACAAACGATCCCCGCAATTAGCCTGAGTGACAGAGGGATCCCAGAGGGCCCACTGTTTCCCATAACAAGCTCGGTGGCATTGGAGGAAACTTCTGGTTGCCAAGAGCCTGTCTGCCAGCTGGCACCCAGGAGGGCAGCATCTTGAGGCCCACTGTTCCGTCTGCCTGGGGCTACAGGCCCCAGACTGTCTTCCAGGGGCAGACCTGGCTAGAGAGGGTGAGCTGACCAGAACAGCAAGCAGCACCACCAACAGCTCAGCCTGGGTTCCATCCCCACACCACCCAAGCCTCTGTACCCACTGAGGGTTCTCAGCATACCTTCCTGCCAGTGACATCTCACACCCATCCACTGCTCCGCTGATCTTACCTTGGCTTCCCCAAGGGGCTGAGCTGAGGCTCCCTGGCCCCCATGAGCTGATCTGGTGCCTGGTCCTAGGCCTGGGAACAATGACCTCTGGCCCCAACCCCTACTCTCAGCCATACAGGTTATAGACCCCTCAGCATCACTAGAACACTACCTTCCTTGGTGCCTACAGGGTGTCTGGTTTTGGGTGGGAGGGGAGGGGTCAGCAGATGTAGGGAGACTGAGGCATTGTCCACTGACTGCACACCCAGAGGTGCTTACCACGAGCCTCAGAGCAGGAGGCTGTTTACCTCTGACCTTTTCATGGTAGGACCCCTTGGCCATCCCAGAAACTGGTCAGTGTGGGGCCATCGACAGACACAGGGCACCCAGGGATGACAAGGGGCAGCCTGCAGAGCTATAGTTGCCATCCACAAAGCAACATGGTGGGGCCCACACAGGGCCCAGGGAGGATCAGAGAGCCGGGGCTAAGAAGAACACCCCAAGACTGCAGAGTAGAGGTGAGGTGCAGGCCCTTCTCCCTCTGACAGCTATAGTGGACTATGGGGGCTGGTGGAATGGCGCCAGGAAGGATAGCTCTGCCAGGTGGCGAGAGGACACTGGCTACTGGCTGTAGATGTCTTCAGGTGCAGAGGGCCAGCCCCATGTGCTTAGGGTCAGAACAGAGGACAGAGGATGCACAGAGCAGGCCTCAAGGCTGTCTGTCCAGGCCAAGGAAGAGCTTTCCCATGGCATCTACATAGGTTCCATCTCTCCAGGCATGTAAACTGGAGGGCTCACACACTTCCTGGCAGGTGCAATCAAGAGGCCAGCTTTGCATCTTTTCTAACATGCACACCCATATCTTCCATCTGCCTGCACACACTGCTATGTGCAGTGCATGAAGGAAAGCACACCTTGGCCCTGAGCTTGCCCTGCCACACAGGCCCAGCTGAAGGCTCTAACCCCCAGCCAGCAGCTCCACCCACTGCTGAGAGACACCCAGTTAAGCCCAGAACATGGGCAGCCTGTGCTGTGCACCTACCTTGCTCTTAGCCTTGGGGATGGGTGTGTGCCACTGAGCCATGGAGGTTGGGGCTGGTGGGACAGAGCAGGTGGCCCTACGTATCGGGACAGCACGACCAGCTGCAGTGTGTGGAAGAAGCTGCTTGGGAGTCTCCAAGTTGCAAACTGCACCAGAGGTGGACAGCTCCTTCCTCTTCCACTCTCATTGCTGTGACACAGCCGCATTTCTCCTCCTGTCTCACCACACATGTCACACTGCCACCGTGGTATGAGTGCATCCCATGCACAGACCAAAAACCTGGCCCCTTGTCCATCCTCTTGACTTCAAAGCTAGGAGATCATCCAGTTTTCCAAGGCAAGTTTAATAAAGTGAACCTAATAAGGATAAACCCCCTGTAATCTTGCTACTAGGAGGCTGAGGCAGGAGCATCATAAGATAAGCTTAGTCATCTTAGTGACTCAGCAAGATACTATCTCAAATTTTTCAAAAGGTGGGGGGCAGTAGCTTAGTGATAGATATTTTGCCCGGCATGCATGAGGCTCTGGGTTCAATCTCTAGCACCAAAAATAAATAAATAAATAAAGATAAAAAAAAAAGAGGCTTTTGGGGAGTTGTCAAAGCAAGGAGAGGAAAGGAGGGGAGCACAAGACAGCCCCCCCTGAAGCCCCTTCCATGAGTTCCTCTGGGCATCTGTTCTTCCACCAAGAGGAGAGCCCAAACGAAGCTGAGCTTAGCTCCCTGGGGTCCCAGGCCCTCCACATGTCTCCAGTGATCTCCTCAAAACATCTGCTCTTAGGAAGGAAGACTGCTCTGGCTGCACTGCCTCCTAACTCTGCAGTGACCACTGCTGCTCTTCTTGGGTCCTGTCCAGAGAGGACAAGGCTGTTACATCTGTCAGTCACACTGAGGCATCACTACAGCCACTCCTCCCCTGGGCACATCAGGCCCTGAGTCTCCATCCAGTTCTGCCAGTTCCAGTCTGGCTCCTAACATAAACCCTATGCTCTGCTGCTGTGCCAGTTCCCACCTGTGCCAGCAGACCCTCAGCTCTCAGCCCCTGAGGGCCAGAAGGTACCAGGAAGGAGGTCTGGGACCCTAAAGACAGGTCTCTGGACAGCCCCAAGCCTCAGGAGGCCTCCTTCCATCCCTACTAGTAAAAAATATGAGTAGATCTGGGGTAGGATGGATGGGGCTGGAGACTCCAAAGGAAGAACATGGCAGCTTAGGGGTCAGTGGTCCCCACAACACACCAGGCTATGTCATCCAGACTAGTGGGTAGCAGCTGCCCTGGGTGCCGGACACTCTGCAAAACAAGGGACAGGGAGGCAGAGGTACACCCTTGCCAGGTGCAACATGGCCATGGCAATAAGAAGGGACAGGGAGGCTGGCTGCTGCCTGGTGTGACCTTCCCCCAGGATGGTCTGGCCCAGCCCCTAGGCTGCAGCAGCTGGTGGCAGAACTATTCCGAGGGGACCCAGCCTCCAGCCCTGGCCGGGCCCAAGGCCTTCCTGGGTGGGGCAGACAGGACAAAGAGCCATTGTGCTGGTGACCAGGCTACTTCCTGTATGGCCACCAGCCACAGCTGGCATCTAAAATGGACTATAGGGGTCCTCTTCCCTGAGACAGCTGGAGAAGGAGGAGGACCCCGGAAGCCCCCAGACTCAGCTCAAGCCGAGGGTTTCTCTCAGGGCAGGGCCAGCTCCAGCTACCACAGTTCCTTTCCCAGTTTCTCTTCTATACCAGTGAAACTTTCGAGTTGCTCACTTGGTCCAGCAGGTGGGGTGGACAAGGGAGCCAGTGCCTGGCACCAGAGGCCCTGATTTCAGCAAGTTCAACACAGCCACCTATTGTTCCTAGACCTCTGCTGTGAGTCCCCTATTTGGGGCTCCTTCACCTCTGTAAACTCTAGTCTTCATTGCCCTGCACACAGGCAGCTTCCTTTTGAGAAATCTGGGATAAAAATCGTTTCTGAGCAAAGTGGGTCATGGCCCCAGGGCCCACAGAGGTGACCAAGTGTTAGGGTTTCAGCAGGCTTGGAGGCTGTGCTCAGGAGCAGGGCTCCACCTCCCAGCCCTGACTGAGTTACCTGCAACAAAACCTGCCCCATCTGGCAGGAAGACTTGGGTGGGGCTCAGCACCTGAGGTCCTGGGCGTACCCTGGACCTGCTTCCTGCCCTTAGTCCGCTTTGCAGGTGCTTTGCAGGCCTTCCTGCAGCACTGGAGGCAGTGTCACAGAGGGCAGCTTGCCACAGGTAGACAACACATGAAGCCCTGCTCCCCCACCCCTGCCCAGGGACCCCTTGGCTGTGGCAAGCTCGAAATGGGAGGGGTTGGGCCAGGAAGGTCAGCCTGCTAACCTGAGGTCCCTCCACAGCCCTGCTAGGTAGTCCTGGGCCCAACTGTCCTATGGGACCTCGAACTTACCCCAGAAAGATGCCACTGAGCCCAGAGCTGAGACCTACTAGTCCACCTCTCCCACGCCTCCTGGACTTGAACCACACTCTGGGGCCTGCCTAAGTGTCCAGCCTGGGCCTAGAGGGCACCCAGAGGCTTTGCTTATGTGCAGCAGTTCCTGGAGCCCTCCACTTGAGCCCTCCAGGGCTGCAAAACCCAGACTTGGCATCTTCCCAATCCTCAGGAAAATGCAAACAGAGATCCCGGAGTCTGAAATCTGAAAACATAAGTCCATCATCTTAGTCTTCTGCCAGGTGGCCATTTTGCAACACCTTGACTGTCCATGTATTTCCAATTCTTCATCAAGTGCCACCCTGGCCCTCCTCAGTCAACTGTCACTGAGGTTTCCAGTCACTTCCAGGTGTCTAGTTCAGTGCTTGGCCCTCTGGTCTCCTCAGCCTGGCTTGCCCTGCTCAGACCTGATCCTCCTTCTCCTCTCTGGGCACCAGTGGGTTGGGGTGTTGTTGCTGCAGGAAGTGGAGGGTCCAAGGGGTCAGTGGTCAACATCTGTGGTCTGGGGAGAACCAGAACACTCTTGGCTGGCATGTGGACTTCACTCAGACTTCCTGCAGGTTTGGATGGGGTAGAGAGAGCCTGGAGCTCCATGTAAAGATCCTGGGGTGGTGGTGGGGAGGAGTCATGTTTAGGGTCTCCTGCTGATGGTTGAAACTGAGGCCATAGTGGTGTCTCTTGTGTGTGAGGAATCCCAACATTCCCAGTTAGGAAGCGGCTGGTGGTTCCACAGTGGAGATACCTCTACTCCTCAAAGTAGAGGTTCGAGAAGCAAAGAAACAAAGTGCTCTTAGAAGGAGGTGACTATGCCAGGGACCAGTGATTTCCACGGATGCTGGGGAGATTCTCAGGCCGACTCACTCCCTGAAAACAGCCAAATGTTTAGCCACCAACGAAAGCTTGGATGTGCCAAGTAGCAGACAGGGACTAAACAGGCCAGAGCCAAAGGAAGGATGTGTTTGAGAAGCGAATGAGCAGCTACTTTAGGGTAGGAAAGCTGGCCACTTTCCTAGGGGTCAGCCACTGTAGACTTTTGTTTGGATGCCCTTGAGACCTGAGGAAATAAATCAAAGCTCAGGGCTCCCACTGGACGTGTGAGGATCTGACAGGAGCCAGAGCCCCACCCATGGCAATGGAGGGGGTGAAGCAGAAGCAGATCCACTATTTAGGCCCCAGAAACCTGGGCCTCCTTTCCACCAAGAAAGGTCTCAGGCATCTGGCAGAGAAAAACCCAATGGGGATGGGATCTTCACCCAAGACATTACCAAATTCCTATAAGGAGCTGCGTAAGTGTGGCTGGCAAACAAAGCTAATCAACCAGACAAGGATGTAAAACTTCACAAGAACCAAAAGAAAAAAAAAAAAAAAGAACCAGAAGAAAATGGATATAAGAAAGCCTTACACAGACCTAGGTGTTGGGATTATCAGACATAGACCAAAAACCAGTTCAAATTATTGTGCTGAAAAAATCTCAAGACAAGTTTAATATTTTCAGAGAGTTAGATAGAGCTTAAAAAATTATATGGCAGATTTCAAATAGACAATGAAATTTTAAATTTAAAACTCAATAGATAGACTTAATATGTCACACACGCACGTGCATCCCACCCCCCACCTGTAATGCCAGCACTCTAGGAGACTGAGAAAGGAGGGTCACAAGTTTCAGCACAGCCTGAGCAATTTAGGGAGACCCTGTCTCAAAAATAAAGGGCTAAGGATGGAGCTCAGTGCACAGGCCCTGAATTCAATCTTCATTACTGCAAGCAAAAACAAAAACAAACACAAAATGCTTGGAAATTAGAAGATAGGTAAGAATAATCCAGAACAGAAGCTAGAGGTTAAAAAAAATAATAAGATAATAAAGGGAGAGTAAAATATGCATATAAAACAGGGAACAGGAGATATAATCTTATTTAAAGGAATCTTGCTATGTTGCCCAGGCTGGCTTCAAACTCCCAAGTTCAAGTGATTCTCCTGCCTCAGTCTCCCAAGTGCCAGGGCAACAGGTACACGACACCATGTCTGACTGAAAAATTAATATCTGAAAAGATACCTATCTGAGAACTTTCCAGAGCTGTTCGAAGAAATCCAAATACAGATTCAGAAATCCCAGGGCATCTCAAACAGGGTAAATAAGAGAACTCTACACTCTGTCGTCAGGGAGGCAGGCTGCTAATGGTGGGGCCTGTGGGGGTCTCTGGATTATGTTGGCAACTGCTCTGTGTAGTTAGAACTAGCAGAAAGAGAAAAATTATTTAAGTATGAAATATATGTATTAAAAAAAAAGAGCTGCACAGATTTTACTATCTTTAAAAAAAAAAAAAGAGCTGCAACTCAAGCTCTTTTAATTTTATTTTGAGACAGAATCTCACTAAGTTGCCCAGGCTGGCCTTGAATTCATGATTTTCCTGCATCGACCTCCCAAGAAGCTGAGATCACAAGTGTGTACCATTGTGCCAGGTGCTTGTATGTATATTTTAAGTCCCCCCAGTGACTTGTGAGGTCCTAACAGGAGCAGAGGTCAGAGGGGGTTGCTGTGGTTGGGGGCACCAGGGCAGGTATGTAGACTTCTGACCTGAGTTTGGTGTAGAAATCAGGAAAGGCTGGGTCTGTGTCCTATGCCACCCAGACTCCTGGAGAAAACGAGGCACCGGCCAGCACTGACAACCCCCTCATACACTCTGTACCTAATGTACCACCCTGAGCTTGGTGCTCAAGGCTCAGGCATCCCTGAGGCACTGGCCAGGTTTTCCTGGAAGTTGCTGGGAACCTGACCAGCCCTGCCACTGTCCCTGTCCATGTGGTCTTTGGGGGATTTGTCTTTGATATCTGGGAAGGGTTGAGGGCTGGATAGGAACAGTTGCCTCTTCTGTCCCTGAGGGCCTGAGTCTTGGGGACCCTTCCTTGGGCAGCAGAGCCACTGTACAGGAGGGGATGTGCTGCAGGAGGACAGGCAACATGGGCCCTGGCACTGAGCTGCTCACAAAGATAGATGGCATTCCCTGACCCATGGTGTGCACAACCACTCTCAAATGCCCCAGGAGCCACAAGGTCCAGACCAGGGATATACCTAGATCAAGTTCTCAGACCCTTCAATGATGTTCCAGGGACCTTGGCATTATGGGGTCTTGGGTGGCTCTGATTTGAGGTGGCTGCCAGAAACAGACCTTCAGGGCTTTGGGCTGCAGGGCATTGTTGCTGTGCATATGTCTAGGGCAAACCACTGGGGAGCAATCCCTGCAGACTCCCAGCCTCACTCTTGCCCGACCTTCTCACTCTTGAGGCCCAGAGGGATTTCTAGGGACTTAGGGCCCAAGAGGGACATGGGGTGGCTGCCCTGGCTGCCCTGGTATGCTGGTGGATGAGAAAGGATGCCAAGGGTCTGAGTGGCAGGAGAGTGACAACTTTTCATCAGGGAGGAAGGGAGGCCTCAAGGATAGCCACACCCTGTCCATACTTGGATCTCTACCCCACCCTGTCTTGTACCTTGCTGACCTTCTTCCAGGAACCTGCAGTGACCATAGCCCCAGGCCTTGGTAGACACTGTCCCTTCCCCACAGCTGGACACCTAGGAGGAGCAGTATCTTCTGTCACATCTGCAGGGACTCAGGCAGGCCACCACCTGCCCAGATCCATCTCCTTGCCATCTTGATCTCAGTGTGTATACCACACCCTGCTTTGTCCTCTGGGGGTGGCACACATGGCTAGTACAGATCAAGGTACCCTTTGAGTAAAACCCAGGGTGATCAGGCAGGTGAACTTGGAGCTCAGGGCCCCTGGGCCCACACGGGGGCCCAAAATCCACAGGGGAAGATGGACTATCCCTTGCAATAGCTACAAGGTACTAGGACCCAGCAGGAATTCTGCTCCTGCCTGTGTCACATGGTGGTGTGGCCAGTGCTCCAGGGTCCCAGACTGTGTCCAGCAGCTGCTGGACTCAGAAGGTCCCAAGTAAAGCTGTTGGTGCCTAAGTGGGTAACATCAGGGCCTGTGGGCAGGAAGAAGTGGACAAGTTTGGTCATGAGTCCTGGCTCCTCCTTGAAAAGGACCCCCATCTCCTGGGCTACACTGTAGTCAGGCAGGACTGAGAACTGCTGAGGCCTGGGCCCTGGGGACAGATGAGCCCCTGCCCTGCTGGGAAGGTCCTAGCAGGACCAGTGGGGACAGGGCCAATGACACACAGCCCTCTAGGAAGAAACACAAAAGGCAGCAGGTGAAGCCTTTCTGATGGTGACACTGAGAACCTGAAGCCCCAGTGGCATCTGCGCTTACCCTACAAACAGCAACCTGGAGCCTTGGTCACATGGCTGCACGGGACATAGGAAGCTGCCCTGCCATGCAGACCATGAGCTTCAGCCCCAAACCAAGCACTGCCTCAGAGTGAGCCCCACTGCCTGCTGACCTCAGCTCACTGCTCTACCTGCAGAGTCAGTTCTCCCCATTGACAGTCCCCCAAGGCCCTGCACCCCCTTCAGTGAGGCCTGGCCACCTTTGAGAGCTCCAAGGTGGGCCTCCTATCTACCTGCGACGTCTTACCCTGATGCAAGTGCAACTCAGTGGTCAGTCATGTAAGCCATGGGCTTTGTGCCACATGAGGTTGACAGGAGTCCAGGCTGAGCCACAGGGCACGTGTTGGAGGCATCTGGTGAGTGAGTGACCATTGGGGTGCAATTTGGTGCTCCCCACAAGCAGCCTTTGCATCTGCTTCCTGGTGGGCTGAGGGTCAGCTGTGTGAGAGGATTGTCCAGGTGGAGGTGGAAAGTGCAACACTCCAGGTAGACTTTTAAATGGCTCTAGTTTTATTTAACAGTGGCCTTGAACACATACCTGTTATCTTGGCTACTCAGAAGGCTGAGGCAGGAGGGTCTTCTGAGCCCAGGATTTCAAGATCAATATGGGCCACATTGCAAGACCCTGTCTCTGGTAATAAAAATGCTGAGCCCTTCCCTGAAGGATGGAAGAGGCTTGGCCTCAGCCCAGCGCCCCGTGGGTGAGTCTGGCCAGGTGAGGTTGCCACACTAGAAAGCCACTCTGTGCACATGTAGGCAGTGCTGAACACAGTGTCCTCTCCTGGTGCCCACGCCCCAGACACACCTGGCTGGGGACACAGGAGCCTAAGCCTGGTCACAGACCCCACCCTGGTTTACCCGGCAGACCTGGCTCTGGTTCTGTTCAGACACTGGCCCTGTGATGACACAGCATCAGCACAGGTGACAGATTTGCTTCCCAAAGCAGCAGGTGGAGGTGATATTAGCATCTAATTTGAGTGGGAGAGGGGCTCCAGTCAAAGCTAAAACAGGCCCCCTGCCCCAGATAGCATGGATGTGCCCCTCCCAGTCTTGCTGCTCCGACTGGATCCTGGGGGTGCACAGGGGCCCTGTGGCTCCCAGACCTCCCAGCCTCCATGCTCTTGTCCTTGGCTGGTTGCCTGCAGCACTGTGTGATCTCTGAGCCTCTCTTCCATACGCTGCCCCCTTCTGGATGTTTCTGCCTTCCCAATCTTTGGTTACTCCCACCCCGTCTGAGTGCTGTGGGGTGCCCTACCCCTCTGCATACTGGCTGGAGCAACCCTGTTCTGATGCCCTGCAAGCTTCAGATAGAACAGTCCAACACCTTCCCAAGGCCCAAAGCAGCTAGGGGTCAGCCATGAGCTCAGATGGGAGTCAGCCATGAGGTCAGGAGGTCATAGAGGAGGTCACTCTGGACTGTGTGGCCCACCTTGTCTTCCTACTGTGTGGCTATTTCCTCTCTCCCTGCAAGGCCTAAGTTAGGGCAGCTATGACTGTGGCTGGGTTGGTACAGGGTGTGAGGAATCAGGGGCAGTGATCTAGAGGGTGTGCAGCTCAGGATGGTGTTGATCTCTGAAGAAGAGGAGGTCCTAAATGTGCTGTGGCTGTGGTATGGCCTCCCCCAGCCCCATGGCCTTGGGTCAGCAGGGGGTTGCAGGGTGAAGGAGCTTAGCGGTCCAGTCCTCCTCATTCCCCATGAGAGCAATGGGCAGTAGGATGGCTGTGGGGCTGGCTCCTGCCATAGGAGCTCTGGGAAGCCTGAGAGAGGCCGTTCCAGAACCAGTAGCTGGGCTGGGCTGGGCATCTTCTCAGGCTGCATTATGGAGAGAGGCATCCGTCTAGGGACTCTGCAGGAACAGGGCTGCTTGGGGAACTCAGGAGGCACCCTGTTTTCTATGGTTCTTCCAGGCCCCAGCTGCTGCAGCTGGGCCCCTGGGCAGCATCTGATGCAACCAGGCACAGTCAAGATGGTCACTGTGGGCAGTGGCCATAGCAGGGGCAGTCCCCATTGCAGCACTTGCACTGGCTCCCACTGGTGGTCTCAACTCCTGGAAAAGGCCTGATTCAGGTGGCTAGGACAGCCCCTCAGCCCCCAGGTGACAGCTGCCTGGTGCCCTGGCCCTGCCTTGCCCACCTGGCTTTGATGCCCACTCCCTTCCAGCAAATCTTAATGAGGCCACTGGGCCTCTATCTTAGTAATTGGTCTCCAAAGATATGTCACCAAGACTCTGGGACTTCTGGGACAAGGAGTAAGAAAATCATTCCCTTTTCTATTGGTTGGCATCTAATTGAGCTCAGCTCCTCTCCCCCAGCACCAAGCAGGCTTGTTTTTCTGTGGCTCCAGGGAGATGGGGCAAGGCCCACCTGCTGGGCCAGGTGCTCACACAGCTCCTGAGCCTAGGCCTGGGCCCTATGAGTGATGGATGGGGTGAGTTGTGGGAGCTGGAGTAAGAGGGCTGGGATCCAGGGTCCCAGCCTCTCAGCCAGCAAGGGCCTCCAGGGCAGGGTCCCAAGACAGGTGTGGGGTGTCCTCAGAGGCCAGCAGCCAGTACAAGCACCTGGGTCCTGGTCTTTGGGGAGAGGATGGGGCAACCAGGTGTTTTTCAGTGAAGTTTGTTTTTAATTGAGGTGACATTCACAGAGTACGAAATTAACTGTTTTAAAGAAAACAATTTGGGGCACTTCCTACAATCACAATGCTGTGCAGCCACCTCTGCATCTGGGGCCAGAGCATGTCCTCTGCCCTTGACCTCTGCCATGCTCTGCCTCTGGCCTGCTCTAATGCTTCCTGGAAATGAGCACAAGGTGCACACAGCGGTGACCTTTTGTGGTCAGCTGGGAGACCCCAAGAACACACCTCTCCCCATTGCTAAGATGCTACTGGCTCCTGCTGAGCCATCTATTCAGTTGTGCACCTGCTCAAGGTCCAGGCCATGGGCCAGGTCAGCTGCACCAGGTATGCATGTGCCACCAGCAAAACTGGTCTCCAAGCAAGAGGATGATATTGAGAATCTGGGAGTTCATCTACTTTTGATTTTTGCAGTGCTGGGATGGAACCCAAGATCTCACTCTACGCCAGTGGTCTCCCATGGAGGGTACCCTCACCCTTGGGAATTGATATTCAACTTTGACATCAGATGCCTGATGGCAAGGATTCTCCAGAACCTGTGTGCAGGGTCAGGGGGTGGATTCCTAGAGCTGTGCCATCCCTGCTTCTGGAATGAACAGGGCCCCTGTCCTCTGGGCTTCTGTCCTGTTGTAGGGCAAAGCCCACCTTTGCCCTGTCCAGGCAGTTGTGTCATTGTAGTAGAGAAAACACAAGACTTGTTGCAGAAATGTTTTTCTTAGGAATTAGGAAAGAAAATTGTCTGTATTCTCATGTTAGGTGCACTTAAGCAGAAAAAAAAATCCTAATGTAGAGTTTTGAGTTTGCAGTTCAAAAATTTGATATTCTTGTAAATTATCTCATGAAACTTTTGCTAAAATTGTTTTGAAAAGTTCATAGTCTACCTCACTGTAGACAAAAAATGTGAGCTGCTGTTTAGATATTAGTGTTGATTAAACCTGGACTGGCCACATTAATTGGGTCTCCACCTTTCTCAAGAAAAAGATAATCACTAACTTTTTCTGAGAAAAATATTTAAAATTTCACATGTTTAATACTTCAGTTATCTATGTAAAGTACATTTGATGCATATTAATTAAAATGTTCCCAATTTAAAAAAAAAAGATAAAAATAGATAAGGAGCCACAAGATGGAGGCTTGGCCTGGCTCATTCAGAGCAGGATGGGAGGAGACGGACTGGTGGCAAACCAGGGGTTTTAGCTATCTGTGAGGGCCTGGGGGAAGCCAGGCCAATGGGAGAAGAGCCCAGAAAGCAGGTTTCTGTGACCTTGCCAGGCAGCCAAGGCGCACAGAGTGGAAGAGAGGCAGGTGTGGGGGACAGAGATAGACAGTGGCTAGAAGGTCAGTGGGGATTGGTCTATCCAGGGGTGTGAGGGATGGCCTGAAGGAGGAAGACTATCTGGAAGTCCCTTTGGGAGGCCACCAGCCAATGTATTCTGCTGATGTCTTCAGTGGGCGGAGCAGAGGGGTGAAGCCTGACAGAGCAACCAGGATAGTGATGCTGCCCACCAGGGAGCCCAGCTGGGTCAGGCTATGGGGTACAGGCTGTCCCAGAGCTATGAGTGGGGTGGACTTCTCCCCAGACTTCACCCCTGGTCTACTTGAGCTTGATCAGGACCCTCCATTTATGTGTACTCACATGGGCAGTGATAGTGGTCTCACAGGTCCCCTGCTGCACACTGCCAGGACAAGGCCAACCCCTCCTACCTCCAGGCTCAGGAGGGCTGGAGCTCAACTAATGCCTTGGTGAGTAATGTTGCTGGGAGAGTGGGGGTGGGCAGCCTGTGCTGGGGTGTGTGCACTCAGGTGCAGAGAACTGACTCCACAAGGCCACACAGCTTCCAGAATGGTCTACAGTTGTCAGATGCATATAGCAGGACTGGGATGCATGTGAAGTCAGTTGCAGCCAACAGGAGGATAGGAGAGGCTGCAAGGAACACAGTGGGATGGGGGTAGTGGTGCCACCCCAGACAAATGCTGTCCCCTGTCAGGGGTGACACAGGCCTCTGCTGCTAATAACAATGTCGGGGAGAAGCCTATAGCCACCTTGCCCTTGCTGCCTTCTGCTGGGCTGAGCATTCACAGTGGGAAATAAGTAATCTCAAAGGATGGGATTCTGCTCTGCGTTGTGGGTTGTCACCTGGGCTTTGGGTATTTTAAGGAAGATGTCCAAGCAGGAGAGCAACAATATCCAGGACACCATGCCCATCAGGGTGGTGGCAGAGAGGAGCATACCCTGGTTGAGCCCCATGGCCCCCACCCACAGGATCACTTGGGAGGAGCTGGGTGGCATCATGGTGGCTGTGTCCAGTGCCCTCACTACTCTGCTACCCCAGGACAATTGCCTGAGCCTGGTGGTTGGACCAGCTGTGTCCCAGCGGTCACTCTGACTCTATATGAGGTCTCACTGAGCCTCAGGTTCCTAAGACAAGCTTTTGGCTCCACCACACTGCATATTACCCATGGGCACTGTCTTTAGGGGTCAGAGGACAGCACAGATGTCCTGTGAAATAGGTTGCTCACCCATCATGGGACACAAGCCCCAGAACTACAAGATGATCAGAAGGAGTGTAGAGAGCTCCTGAGTCTGTGGAACAGACCCATCCTAGAGTTCACTCACAATGCACCCCAAGCCCCAGCACTGTGCATCCCTGCTCTGGATACCTCCAGGAGCTTCTCCACAAATTCCCACTCTGAAGACCCAGGCTTTACCCATGGGCAGCCCACAGAGCCCTGGGCCTGGCCTCCTCAAAGTCAAGGAGATGAGGGGGATCTTGTCCCCAGGCAATCCAACAGCAGTGCACAGCAGGAGCCCGCACCTGGGGGTGGTAAGCAGGGTGTGCAGACAGTGTGGGGGTCCGGTCTAGGAATACAGGCATACGTTGCATAGTCACCAGCACCCTCCTGCCTCTCCTCAGTACCAGATGGTAACTGCTAAGGGGAAACCACCTGTGGAAGGTGTGGGAGAGGTGCATCCACAAGCAGGAGCCTCCAGGCTTTACTACGTTTTGCAAAGTGACACTTTCTGTGCTCTTCTCAGGGATCCTGGTAGGAGATCAACCTCTGATTCAGAACCTGGAGCATAGGGCTGGAGATGTGGCTCAGTGGTAGAGTTCTTGTCTTGCATGCTCAAGGCCCTGTCTTTGATCCCCAGCACCATTAAAAAACAACAAAAAACCAGAATCTCACCTGAGAGCAAGATCACTGTGGGGAAGGCAGTGATGGAAGTGTCATGACCACTTGTGGGAGCCCAGGGCCACAGAGTTTAGAGCATCAGCAACATCTCTGAGGCAAAAGAGGCCCACAGAGTTGGCTGGGCCCAGCAGGGAGCTAGATATGGGGTTAGGACCCTGGCAGGCAGTGGCCAGGAAGCCCTTTGCTGGAAGATGCCTGTTCTCTCCAGCCGATTGCTGTGTTTACCTCAAGCCCCACCCTGCTCCTCCCTAGCAGTCACACTCCAGCACCACTGAGCAGGGACACCCAAGGTCTTGCTGAGAAACTCAAAGGCACCACAGGGAGGGACGTCTCCCCAGCAGGACTGCAAGACTGGAAACTGGGCTAGGCTGAAAAGATGACAGAGACTGGACAGATGAACAGAGGGGCCACTGCTGGTAGGGTATGTCTTGGCACAGAGGCAGGCCACATGTGCATTCAGAGGGACAAAACAGGAAGCTAGGGAGCAAGACTATGCCTTGGACTGTCCACCCAACACCAGTGCTTTGGTGTACAAAGGGAGGAATGGTGCACAGAACCTGAGCGAGCTGCATGGCACTGAGCATGCTGCACACCTGCCAACCCAGTCACTCAGACAGAGGATAAGGTGGGGGAAGGGGAGTCGAAAGTTCTAGACCAGCTTGGGCAACTTAGCAAAACCTCACCTCAAAATCAAAGTTAAGTGGCCCTGAAGCAAGGCCAGCAGATCGCTGTAGCTGCTGGTTTCAAACAGGAGCCTAAAGAGAATTCTTTCTGTGGTCTGTTGGCCATTTCAGAACTTTGGAAATGGAATGGTCAATTCATCAGAAAGAAATAGCAGGTGAGTATGGCGGACTTTAGGGGGCCTGCAGGGGAGAGCCCCTGGCGCCTCGGGACCTGCACCGTGCGGTTGACTCAGG
>PVJX010004396.1:0-95416 GCA_004027295.1 Dolichotis patagonum | reverse complement strand
TTTTTAACTTGATATGATGTGATTTGGTATTGCCTGATGTTATTTCTTGTGCAATTTTGGTCCCATTCAGAAAGTGCTTGCCTACCTTATTTCTTCAAATGTTTTACTTATTTCACCTTCTAGCATATTGTTTTGATTTTAAAATTTAGGTATCTGTTCCATTTCTTTGTTCTAGTTTAGTAGAAGACAGAGATACATGGATGTAAGATTCAAACTTCTCATGCATAGCCACTTTTCCTAGCATCATGTATTAAAGAGGCTATATATCCCCCAGGGTGTATTTTTGGCATCTTTGTTAAAGATCAGGTAAATGCATGTAGCTCAGGTTGTTTCTGCATCCTCCATTCTGCTCCACTGATCCATATGTCTGTTTTTGTGCCACTGTCATACTGCTTTTATCATTTTAGCTTTGCAATATAATTTTAAATACAGGATTGTGATATCTTGTTTTGTTACCTAAGAGTTTTTTTGCTATGCTTTTTCCCCACTGATTCCATATGAATTTTAGGGTTATTTTTGCAGTTTTCTAAGGAGTCTTGTTGATATTTTGACTGGAATATCTTTAACCAAGTGAAAATACAACATTATTGATTCTTTTCATAACACCACATATCTTCACAACCAGTATATTTTGAAATAATATGTGCTCTTCTTGATCTGAAGTTCTCTAATGTCATTTATTTGGTGGCAGTCATGCCATCACTCATAACACCTTATCATCCATTTTACTGCTTATGAATAATGACTTGCATGGACTCTTGTAAATGTTATTACCATGTTTGTTGGTGATGAGGAGAAATGCAAGTCCCATCCAGAGTATCTAGAAAACGATATGGGAAATAATTTTTTCCTACTCATGTTAAGTTTTATCATTCTGTAACATAAAAATATTTTCTAAATATTTCATCTTTCAACTCTCCACTTCCTGTTTTTCCTCTTACTCGATTTTCTCTTCACTGTGGTGCTGCAGATGCAACCTCTCTCACAGTCACTGAAGGGTGCTTCTAAAACGTAAGCAATTTTCCTCAAAGTGCTGAGCACCCTGAAGCAAGGGGCATGGGGTAGCACCCATCTAGTCCAGATGCAAGTGTGATATATTGTAGAAGTACCCAAGGACAAAAATAAATTAATAAAAGTATGAAAAGAGACAGTGAAAACTTCAGAAAGTTTAAGAATCCAAAGGATCTAGATTCAAGCTAGAACTTGAATAATTCTCTTTGAAAATTAAAAAAAATTTAAAAAAAAAGATAGGGGCCGGGGATTTAGCTCAATGGCTTAAGCGCCTGCCTGGCAAGTGCGAGGTCATGAGTTCGATCCCCGGTACAAAAAAAAAAATTGTAGATAGTATTAGCTGATTAACTGGTAAGATAAATGGAGTCATAAAAGTCTGAGATATTAAGGGCCACAATTTCTATAGAGATGATGAAGAGAAGGAGGAGAAGAGTGATGACAATAATAATATTAGCAAAAATGACCAGGAATTTTAGTATAAAGGTAAATATTTTGTGTTTCTATCATATTAAATCTTTGCAGCAACATATTTTTGAAGTCTTTTCAAAATGCCATTTCCATTTCCCAGATGGATGGAATTAAAACTCAAAGTCACTGGTTCAAGGTCATATAAATACTGAGAACACATTTTCTCATTTTTATTTTATTGCATTTATTATTTAAGTTAATGGCAGAAAGGGACTACATTTATAAAATATTTACAGTTAACTTTTCAAGAAGATGGCTGTTTCATAAGTTTAGGGACACCTCACTCTATGCTGAACCAGACAGCTAAAATTTGAATTTAGAAAACTTTTTACTAGCTTACTAAAAGCTTATGATACAATACACTACAGTAAGAAGAAATCAGTTTGAAAACTTGTAGATCTATATGGTCCAATATGGAAGCCAGTAGCCACATATGCTTGCTTAAATTTAACTTAGTTATAATTTCACTGATAATACTGTTCCTTAATCCAGTTCCATTTCAAGTACTCACTCCCACATAGGACCAGAGGCTATCAAATTAGACACCACAGGTATAGCCTATTTCCATAATCTCATAAAGTTCTAATATATAGAACTGATGAAGCAAAGTTTACTCTTTTGAAACTACTAGATGACACCTATAATATCAATACATTATAATGATAGAAGTTACTTAATTTCCATAGACTTCAATTTCCTAATTTTCCAAATGGTAATAATATATCCTCTATAACTGTGCACATAAATATTTAACAGTGAGAGATGTCTACTAACTTTTTTTGTTTGCCCCTTATTTTTCACTCTTGGGAAACACCCTCTGCATTTGTACATGACTCTTACAGTTCTATAGTTCAAGAATTCAGCTTGCTTTACCATAAGATTACATATGTGATTTTAACTGACTAGTCAGAGAAGTCTGGTTCTGTAAACTCAGTAATACCACACTGGATAGTTATGTGACTCATAGTCCTTTGGAGAAGATGGTAAGTGAAATAATATCAGACTCCTTTTCATATTTTGAACCAGAATGCTACATGATACTGAACTATTGGTGACCATCTGTACTGGCACCTAGAGTTCTTGCTTGCAAAAAACAAACAAAAAAAAGTTAAAGAGACTGGGAAAGAGAGAGAGATTTTATATGATGATATCATTTGAAAGACTGCATCTAGATACATTGTCTGAACCCTGATCAATTATTTACTTAATGAGCTCATGAACTTCCTTTTAACTTGTTGTCCTTCAAGGTAGACTTATTTATTGTTAAAAATAGTTTTCCTCTGGCCAAGTATTTAGCTCAGTGGCTCAAGCACTTGCCTGGTAAGTGCAAGGTCATGAGTTTGATCTCTGATACCAAAAAAAAATGTTTTCCTCAATTTTCAAGACTTCAAATATAAAATAGACTAACATTTCCAATGTATGACTTCTCCCTTTAGCCAAAACATGAATATCTAGTTGTTTAGTGTCTCCACCCAGGTATTAGAATTTTAAACAGAATATGTTAAAATAAAATTCATGATTACTTCAAACTCAGTCATCTTCATGATCTCCATATCAGCAAGTTTCTTCATCATCTACTGAGCTGTTCAAATCAAATACTTAGATGTTACCCTGGATTTATTTCTTCCCTCACAACCAAATAAAATCCATTAGACAGTCCTGAAAAGTTTCCCTCCACAATATATCCCAAATCTGACCATTCATCTATATCTCATGTTTATAATCTTAATTAAAACCGCCATCCCTTCTCAACTAGAACATTGGAATTTAAGACATCATAACAGGTATTCCTGCTCTATTTCTGTTTCTTTATAGCAAGAACTATGCAAAAATCAGAGTAATATTCTTGAAATTGATTAAGAATACCCTTTCTTAAAACTATCATAATGTGTTTCCACCACAGTTTGAATGAAATTCAAATTCTTAACAATGTACCAGAAATTGTTTCCATGAACTGCCCCTTACCTACTTTCACAACTTTGTTTTCCATACTGTCTTCGTATACTGTGCACCACATATATTTATTGGATGCATCACTGTAGGACTTTTGCATTGTCACTCCACAAGTCCTTGTCTATCATAAGCCCTACTATTTTCTTCATAGTATTTATCACTTGATGGCATTATTGTGGTTATTAAATTGCTTGTTTATTTATTTCCTTTCTTTGTCACTAAATATACAGTCTATAAAAACAGAAATACTGTCTTTCATGCTCACTGTGTTAGTAGCATGATTCCCTGTGGCTAGCGGTAAAATTGGGATAAGAACCCAGATCTGATGGCTCAGTCTAGTTCTTTTTGAGCTCTAAAATCTATTTATAGAGACATGGAACACAGTAAGCTGTGTGTTAAAATGTAACAAACCTAGATATAATATAATACTGTTGTCAAGCGGAAATGGATTTTGACAATGACTGAAAGTGATAAAATATGTCAGAAAAAACTAAGATGATCATATTCAGGAGTCCTGAGGTTGGACATTACACAGAAGTGAATTAATTACCTTCAATTTAATGGCCAAAACAAATAAAATATAACTAAGATATACATGTGTGGAGATAATCTCCTATATCTCAGTAAATTTTTTCTTTCAACATAACTAAAATAAAACTCCTAATTTTGACTCATGTACTAAAGCAGTTTTATTTAAGGCCATTCTTTGTTTTTAATAAAAGCAAACCCTTAGAAATCAAATATTTATGTTTCTGGTTTTTATAAATTTGCAAAAAAAGACCACTTCAAAAATAAATTTTTATTTTTCCACAAATCATTCAAAAGCAATTTCAAATTAAGGAATGACCCTGGATAAGTTCTATCTTCAGTATGTTACAATTAAGATGTGATCCTAAAGACATAAAAAATTTGTGACAAAAGGTCATAAACTTTCAGGAAAAAAACACATAATTCATTTAAACCAGTGTTTTGAACTCATAAGCAAGATACATATATAGGAAACAAGTTATCAATTAGATTTTGAAGATTTCTTGCCATAGAAAAGAGTTTATCTGAGATTTATATAAAAGGATCCTTTTGGAAATCTGATTAGACAAGAAAGACCATAGAAGCAATAGAATAAATATTTCTGTGGTATGTGCAGCAAGCAACAGTGACACAAGATAAGTCACAATAGATGAGAGAGAAAAGAACAAAGCAAACCTGTTCTCTAAGGAATCAGGCTGCTTGGAGTATCGACTGTGGGATGAAGTATGCTGTCATTGGGTCAGAAGACTTATCTGACTTTTCAAAATAACACACGTACTGAGGCAGTTTTAAACAAACACATCAGAGTGCCTTACCTGATTTTAAATATAATATAGTATAATAAGCATGTATCATTTTTATAAAGAAGAAAATAACAAATATCTCATGATCTCATCACCCAAAGATAATCATTGCCAAAATTCTTTCTCTTCAATTCTTCTTACTCCTGGTTACTAATATTCAAGTACGACCATTTCTTCTGATATTCAAAGTACAAGTCTGAAACTCTTTTCACAAATTTTCATGTATCTCTTAAATATTACTTCCGGTGGGCTCAACACGTTACTTAATAGAGACAGCCCACAGCAAAAGACAGATAATTATTCCAATGGAAAACAATTTTCTCTTTAAAAAACCCAAGTACTAATTGATAGCAATTCAAAACAGTGACCAAAACAAGTGCACACTGTTTCTATGAGTACTCAAAGAAACTCTGAATTCTGAAAATTGTAGTTTCAGGGTATTGCAAGGAACTAAACTGTATAATTGAAATATAACAAATACTAAATGCATTTTTGCCTCACCTTTGGCCTCTTTCATTAAGCATATTTTTCTCTCCCTGGAAGTGGTTATTTTAAAATAAAGTAGGGCTTGTATCCTTGAAAATGCCTTTTCTGAATAATTAACCACTTTAGTTTGCATTTGATTTTGATCATTCACTCATTTCCATGGTGAATTAGAAGAGCAGCTGAAAGGAAGCAGAACATGTTATTAAAATCTGTCATCTTATACAAAGTGGATATCAGAACAGAATGCCTGAAAGAAGACCTGCATATGTGTCATTCAGGGTATCAAAAGCATTATGTTGATGGTAATCAAGGGACTTTCCTAGCTGCCATTCTGCTAAAGTCACATTTGAGTCACTAAGCTGTGAAGCAAGTAACATGACATATATTGAATGAAAGCTAAATCTCCAAATGGTAAATACACTGTGTATATTATAGACTGCTGGGAGGATTTAGAAGCTGTATACACTGAGCTGGTGGCCATCTCATTTTAATACTTTAAACCTTGAGAACCTATCAAATTCCAGATCTAGAGCAAAATTGTGAAATCAGTAGTAAGTGAGTGGATTCTATCATTTTGCTTCCATTTATCCATGTTCCCTGAGTGTATACCCAACACCTTTATAATGTCTTCCTAAAAACTGGGGCTGCTTGCTGTTTTAGATCATTGGAACTAAGCATGACATACACTGTAGTATTTTCATCATATTGTTACCCCCTGCCATACATTTCTATTCAGATTGAATTCCCTTGGGATCTTAAAGAGAATAAGGGGGCATTTGGAAGTTACCAGAGGTCTTCCAAAAGAAGGACGTCATGTTGATATGGCAATATTTTGACAAGTATGTCTATTATATGGTCAAATCTTCTTTAAGTATTCCTTGGTGTTAGAACACTTTGTTCAAACATTTTACAGATTTGCTAGTATTGGCATAATGATGTAATAGAAAGAATATGGGTGTAGGGTCAAACTTGGGTGTAAATGTGAATTGCCCAAGAGTAATTAGAACACTTTTAGTAATTATTATGCGATGGAAATTTGTTCTGATGACAATAACACATAGTCATTGCAAAAGCAATCAGGAGGGGTTGTAATGCCAAAAGTATAAAAAATAAAATAAAATAAACTACCTATATCTCATTATTTGAAAGTGCCTATTATAAAATTTTGGTATATATACTGAGGTGTATATAGGTTGGATGATGAAGCAGAGATTTGAACCCATATGGATACTGTTAATTTTAAGTAATGAAATAATGTAATTAAAGCCCCTAGCATGATATGTGGCACACAGTAGGCCCTCAATAAATATAACTACAGTTTGCCAGTGTAATTTTACATTCATGTCTCAATTCATTCCCAGTGCCATCCCACTGACATAAATCAAATCAGCAGCATTAGCAATATTCTTCTCTAGATGATTTTTGTTAAAAATAGATATTTCCAAGCCATGAATCTCTAAGGATTTTCAATTCAGTGTACTTGAGTAGGGAATCAAACCTTTTGTATGTGCTAATATTTCGACTCAAAAGCCTGGTGCACAATCAGGTTTGAGAACTTCAGCTTTAAAGACATCATTCACTGAACATTACAAAAGCATATTCTAAATCTTCTGATAACCTTGATTAAAACTGAAAGAGCTACCTGCAGGTAGCTGTTGATGGGCAGAAGCAGTGTAATTCTGACATACAGTCTTGAAAATCTTGTATCTGTAATCTATGGCTTTGTTATATACTATGTCCTTGTCTATGCTCTAATGACTTCTACCTGCATGTTGCTCTGAATTCATGGTCTTCATTTGTAGCCCCAAGAGAGCAAATTTGTATTCCTTATGTCTTTATGTAGCCCAACATTATTTAGCAGAATGTGTTGTACCTAACCTCAGATCGATTAATGATATTGATTCACCAAATGATGAATTTGAAGCAACTAATCAATGTGACACTTGCTCCATGTAAAAAGAATGTGGAATGCAGTCCTTTTAAATAGTCTCCATTTTATAACCACTTCCCTCTGGTAAAGAACAGTTGTCTCCATTCTTCTCCAGTCTCTCTGGATTATATACTATGAATATCTGGTTGAAATTTTTTCTTAATAAAATGTGATCCATCCCATTTTGAGGGGGACTAAAAATTAGTCTAGCCTCTTCCTGATAGGCCTCTGAGTGATAGGCCTCTGAATTTTACTCACAGAAGTTCTTTTATTGTTCCCATTTACAAGTTCTGAAATGATAGAATATCTAGAGCTCCCTTTATACTTCCAACTATTACACTGTAGTAGTCATGCTTCTTAGCCTCTGAAACCAGACTGTCTGGAGTACATGCTATGATACTTATTCACTATAACCTTGAAAGCAAGGTACTTTCTCTACGCATCAGTTTTCTCATCTGTAAAAAAGAATAACGAGAATGGAGACACTGTCAGTATCCATCCCAGAGTTTTGTGAACAGTAAATTTCATAATGCTCATAAAGTACTTATCGCAGTGACTAACACATAATAAGTGTTCTACACATTTTGAGAAGGGGTGATGTTATCACCAGCAGTGACAGAAGAGTGAGAAATATGCTGATGTCAGGACTATTAGAGCCAACGAATCACACAAGCCTGTTCTGTCAAATAGAGGTTAGAGTCTGTAACAGGTCCTGAATCTGAGACACCAGAAGTCTGAATATTCAAGGGCAGACATAATAGAGAGGTTAGGGTGTCTTTTAGTCATGAAACCCCTTCATATGCCCAGCACACAATGGTGAACACATAAGTAATTACTCCCGGCTAGATGAGAGTCTCACAACTAATTGCAAACTAATATCAGTGCTTGCACCTCAAGACATATTGCGAGAAATTCTGGATCACACTGATGCTTACCTGATTTAAAAAAAATACTAACGCGGTTGAATGCTTTTTAACTTTAGTGTAGCAAACTGATACACTCAGGGGCCAATTATCTTTCCAGGTGTTGGTGTGAAAAGAAAGAAAGTGATAATAACCCCATCGTAGCTTCTCTGAAATTGTAGAAACTGCATCAACTGCACCAACTTTTAGGGTTAATGCCACTATACAGCATCACTGTTTAATAGTTCTGTTATATGCTTTGTAGGCAGTAGAGGTGGCAGCAGTGGGTGTTGACATTGAATTCTCTCAGGTGCATCCGTATGCTTTCTACAACATAACACATCTCCACTCCACCCCTATTCCACCATTAAAACCAACATTAAAAGTACGGTAGAATTTTAATGAGGTTCCCCAGTTGCAAACACCATTTTCCCTTCAAGCTGAACCAGAATCAGTAAGAATTTTAGGAGGCACACTTTATCCCTTCTGTACACAGGGATAAAAATTTTTAAATGGCATTGTAAGTCTTGGAAACCACCGTATTAAAGTGTGAGTCTTCTATTTTGAAGCGCTAACCTTTGTAATTCTGACTGCTCATTATTGTTGATGTTACAGTTTCAAAATTACATGCTACAGAGTCCTGACCAAATTTACCATCTTTACTCTATATAGTATAACTTATCCTTGCCTTTTTTCTGACCTAATAAAATGGGTTATACTAGACCATGCTCACATATTTCCAGGTAAAGTCACTGGAAATCTTGCTATTGCATTAATAATTTACAGTCATCCTACTTCTTTCCCACTCCTTTTTTCACTGCTGCCAGTATACACTATAAATTCTTTTTCCATGATTCTATTTATGCTATTTCCTCACACTGAAATGCACTTACTCCTCCTCACTGCCTCTTCTAGCACTATGCATTTTTCAGCACCTAGATTACTTCTACCTCACTAATTAAGCCTCTTATGCTGGATACAACACACATTGGTATTAATATCCTCTAAATCATATAATTCTTGGTGTTAATCTTGCTTGACTTGATATAAATATAAATCATCACTAAGCCAAGATTTTTATTAGGAATATAAATGTAGTTATAGTCAGTTATAGTTATATATAGTTGCACATTTATGTATGCATATAACACTGATCATCCTAGCATGAATTAAAGGTGGTTCAATAGGGAAAGTTTGTACTAGATATTTCTTTTGTATTTCCAAAGAATTGAGCTGTAAAGATCTGTAATTTCTTATAATTCAATCACATCACCCTTTATTCATAACTAGATTAACTCTCTCTGGTACTTACTTTGTAGACTAATTTGTTTCCTTAATAAATATCTAATTCTCAATTTCTTTATTAATTTTTCAAAAGAAAAAAAAACACAGACAGTTGGTCATAATCACTAACGTGGATGGTCTCGATACACTAATCAAAAGAAACACAAGCAGAGTGGAGCAGGAGAGAGGGTCCATCAACATGCTCTATATAAGAAATATAATTAACCTGAAAGAGGGTTTATGGACTGAAAATCAAAGATGAGAAAATGATCTAGGTGATAAGGAACCAGAAAAAAATGGGGGTAGCTCGCCCTTCAGCTGCAGATTGGTTGGAAAGGCATAACACTTTTATACAATGGAGAACTACTGGGCTATAAGGAAGGAAAACCTTAAGGTTCTTGTAGGTAAATGGATACAAATTGAGATCAAGCTCAGGGGTAAAAATGTTTCGAACCACTTAGGTAAATAGTTGGTTGCCTCCCTAATCTAAAAATTAAAGAAGTTAGTGGGATACAAAATGTACAATGCACCCTGTGAAAGTGAAAGGCGAGGAAGTGTCTAAAAAAGGAAAGGCAGAGGACATTGTTAATCTTGTATCATGATTTGAAACTCATATTGCTTTCATCACTCTGTTTAGTTTGGTTATATTCTGTTCCAGTTTGTCTCCTTGTACTAGATGTGATGGCATGGACAGCTGTTCCAAAGATAGCAGGACATACTACGCTAACCATTTTTAATTTCCTTTTAACTTTATCTGAAGCCCTATATTACTTTCACTGTCTTGTCTTGACTGATTTTATTTGAATCTGTTATGTTTGATAGTATCAAGTCTCAGAGTATAGGCAACTACTCTGAAGACAATAAGTTCCACTATGATACCAATTCTAGTTCGACTATTATCTTCTTTTGAAGTCCTATAATGTCTCCAATGTTTTGTTTTTATTGATTTTGTTCTGTACTGCTATGTTCAATGTTATTGTGCCTGATGATATGGGCAATTCTATTGAAGATAACAAGATACATCATGGTAACCATTGTAGATCACCTTGCATTTTGGTTTTAAGTCATGTGCTGTGGCCATCCTTTTATTTTGACTGACCCTATTTTGTTTTTTCTCCTTTAGTTATATTCTCTTCAAAATAAAAATAAAAAAGCATAAAGAAGAAAAAATAATATGGCATTTAAGACAATTCAAATAAAAAGAATGAAGAATAGAAAAGAAAAAAAACCTAATTTCCCAACATTTCCTACTATCACTTATCATAGCAATCAAACTGATTCTAGACCACACTTACTAATCTGATTATTGATACTAAGTTTGTCAATTCTGAGGTTTGTTTGACATAGAAACTGAAATTAAAAGGAATGAGTTAACATGTATTATAAACTTTCAAATTCCAAATGTTCTATACAGATTTATTTCTTCCAACAATAGTATAAAGGGTAGATTATTACCATTTTACAGACAAGAGAAGACCCACAAAGATTAAGCAACTTGCTCTCCTTTTTAGTAATTACACTGAAGAGCTGAAATGTGAAATGAGGACTGGGTTTATTTTAGTGATCATATTTATACTTATTCCAGGTGTTATCTGTTTCTATAGGCTCGCTGAGGGCCTAAGAAGAAAACTATACTCTATCTGGTCAGGACCTGGAAAGTCAGAATTTCACATAATCATGTGTGATGCTAACTTGTTCAGTATTGTAGGTAAAATTTACTCCAAATAAAGGAAATTTCATGGCATAAATATTATGGATTTTGAAACCAGATATGCAGGTTTTTAGTTCCTGAATCTCCTACTAGCTATATGACAGTTGGCAACACATTTAACCTCTTTGGCCTCAGTGCGTTTTTTTTTTCTCATCTGAAAAATGAGGTAATTGAACTAGATGATCTCTAAGGTTCTTGTAAGTCCAATAGTCGATGAATTAAATACAAAAATTATTACTCCAAAAGAGATATTCAAGTATCTTCAATTAAGCCAACCAAAGAAAAAAATCCAGGTCAATATTTTTTAAATATGTGCATTAAGTTAAATTTAGTGCTTCAGCACTCAGATAATTTAGTCCTACAACTTGATATAAAAATCAGTTTGAATGGTAAAGTTTTCCTAACTGAAAGAAGAAAGCATCTCATTTCAATGTCATCAAAACAAATTTGAGAGTTAAAAAGGCCATAAATGTTTTAGGAATAGACATTTAGATTTTGAATAAATGAGGTTATAGTTTAGAAAGTAAAATATTTTTACATCTCGGAGGTTTGAGCTAAGAAATCTTTGTGAATAAAACATTCAAATATAATGGGCACTCAAATCTTTTACCCTTCCTCAGCCTCCCAATTCACGAAAATAATTTATTCTAAACCTCTCTATGTTGATTCTGCCCATTTTCTGAAAATATCTTGTCTGAGCATTTATATTCTAAAGCTTCTGAGGACAAACTTCTTCAGAAAGGCAAAAGAATTTATAACCAGGTTTATATCAAGATGCCTTAAAATATGATTTATCATGACTAGTTTTGTAGGTTGGTGCCTGTAGTAAATCTTAATTGCATTGTTTTCTAGTAGTAAAAGTAGTATTAAGTCACAACGTCCTCTTAACAAATGACCCAATATTTTATGGGAATAAAATGAAGATTAAGGATTAAGGATAGATGGGAAGAATAACTTTACCTGTGTATATTTCATTTATGATTCATTATAAGTAGTTACCACCATTCAATATCTTTTATTTCAAGGGGTCACAGGTTGAAATTGATGTATGACAAAAGATTTTTATTGAGTAATATAAAATATAATTATTATCTGATATATATTCATATGGGAAGTGAACAAACACCACCACCAACAAAAAAAAATACTTCTACTGCTCTGCTTTCTTTTAAATCCAAAATTTCAATGTGCTTAAGAGTAATACTTCTGTGATAATATACATGTATGATATAAAGAGAGAACAAGCAGGAAACAGGAGGAAGGGAAACACAAATACAGAGACAAAGAGATAGGAAGAGATATTAAAAGGAAAGCAAAGAATTTCATATGTCAGATTCTATTGTAACACATCTGCATGTTCAATACCATGTTCAGATTTGGGCACTATAGCTAATACTATCTTTCACTATGCTCAATAGTCATTTATTTTCATCTCATATATTTTATTTGCTGAAATATTCTGAAGGCCAAGAAGCAACTTATGATAGTTTTAAGCCAGTTTTGTCAATTCAGCTCTTTTTTTTTTCAGTAATCAGTACACTGCATTGCATATGATGCAGTTTTGGCCAGTGGATTTTGAAAACAATTCTGCTTGGAATTTCTGAAAAGGATTATTCTCTCTTAAAATTTCCTAGCAAGTTTTGATCTATCATGAGTCATTTCATGACTCATACTAAGTACATTTTACCTTTAACAAATCTAAGAATTTGTTTTTCTGTGTTCCTTCCTGCTTTGAACATTCACATATAAGGAAGTGTTGCTTGCAGCTATTTTAGCCACCTACTGATCATAAAAGAAAATAAAAAGTAATTCCAGAAATGTCCACTCGGTGCCCTGACATCATCAGTCTGTTGAATTAATCCTACCATCAACTACTTGAAGATTTCTGTTTTGGAGAACATTGAATGTTTTTAATGTTCAAGCCACTATTATTCAGGTTTTTAATTAATTGTAGTCATAAACGTTCTCATTGAGACAGGAACCAGTCTAGAAATGTAACCAATTTCTAAGTAGGTCAAACAAAATAAAATGATTGCTATTTATTATATTGAATGGTATGTAGATTTCAAACATGACTGACACATGTCATTCGTCAACTTCAATATGTTCCCATTCTTGATCATGTTTTCCCAACTTTTCCAGATTGTGCCAATGTAGTAATTAACACATTTTCATAGTGAGTTTATAGAGATTTCTGTTGTTTATTTATATCTTCCAAATTTAGATCATATCTTCATCAAAATTGTAAATTCCTTGGTGGCAAGATTTGGCTTATATTTCCAACATAATGTATATGGAGTTTACTTTCTATTTGGTAAACAAAATTGTAGCCCTCTTCCCAAAATTCCATTTTTCCTTTCAAGATAGAAGATAGTTGAAGCATGATCATTTCTATCAGGTTCCAGATGGAGAGTCTTCTGCTCCATTCCTAATTCCCCCATGAGGCTTCATGCTGGTAGTTCTTAAGGTTATCATAGTAAATTGCAGTAAGTCAGCCCCTAACATTTTATAGTTCAACATACAGATATCCAATTTCCATGTGTTTGCACAATGTCTTTGCTTTCTTTTGCCATTGCTTTGTAGTTTCATTTCATTACAATTTGATAACCTGCATGGAATAATTTTGATCCTTTTGAATTTATCTTGTCTGATAAGCTAATACATGGTCTTTTTGGAGAAATTCCTAGGTACTGCTGAGAAAAATCTGCATTCTGGTGTTTTTATGTGGAACACTGAAGATGTATATCATCACCATTTACTTGAAGTTTTAATTCAACTCTATTATTTATTTATTGGCTTTTTTGTCTAGTCAATCTGTCTGTTTGTGATAGTGAGATATTGAGATCTCCCATTATAAATGTGTTGGTTTTTATCTGATTTTTTATGTCCAGTAGTGTTTGTTCATGAAGCTAAGTATGCCAGTGTTTGGTGCATATATATCTTTTACTGTTTAATTGTTTCCTTAACCAATATGAAGTGACCATCTTTGCTTCTTTTGATCAATTTTGAGATTAAAATCTATTTTGTTTGCAATTAACATAGCTACTTCAGCATTCTTCTGGATTCTCATTGAATGAATATTTTTCCTAGTCTCTGATTTTTAATCTGTATTTTTTAATTAAATATGTTTCTTGTTTACAGTATATCATTGGTTTTTGTTTTTTGATCCATTCTGCCAATCTCTAATTTTTGATTATGGAATTCACATTGAGACCCATTACTGAAAAGTATTGATTTATTTTTGTGATAGCATTACTTTGCTGTTGCTGATTTCCATTTTTTTCTTCTTTCTGATTCACTGCTTCCTGCTGGGTATCTTTATTCTATTAGATATTTGACATTGTTAGCTTCATTGTCTAAAGGACTATCCTTGAAAATGTTTTGTAATGCTAGTTTGGTGTTCATGAATTTTTCCAGGGACTCTGTGTGATGGAAATAGCATATCTTCATCTATTTTGAAAGTTTTACAGCATATATAAGTTGAGGTTGGAAGCTGTTTTATTTTAGGGTTTGAAACATGTTATGGTTAATACATTGTGTCAACTTGAGAAGTTTAGAAGTTTAACTGAGAGACTCAGCAGGGAACCAGGGTTCTCACTTTATAAATATCCTCACTCCATGCAAAGGAGGGCAAGGAGATTTTATGAGTGCTACACTCATAGAAGTGGCCTGTGTGCGGTATACGCCAGGAGAAGAGGCTTGCTTTCTTCCCTTCTGGCTGCTGCCTAGAAGTGCTGCTCCAGTGCCATGCCACCCTGCTTTGGAGCCAGCTGATTGTGGACTGAGACCTCCAAAAATTGGAAGAAATAAACCTTTCTTTTCTTCATTTTGAGTGTTTACTGTTTTGTCCCAGCAAAGAGAGAAAAGTAAATGAAACAAAACACCACTCCAAGATCTCCTCACCTCTAAAGCTTCTGTTGAGAAGTCTGCTATAATTCTGAAAGGTTTACATTTATGTGATTTGTTGCTTTATTCTAGCAGCTTTTAAAATGCTGCCCCTGTGTTAAACTTCTGCGAGTCTGATTAAAATGCAACGTGAAGAGTTTCTCTTTTGATTATAGCTATGTGTAGTTCTAGATGCCTCATTTATCTGTATATTTAATTATTTCCTTATATTGGTAAGCTTTCTGCTATTATTTCTCTAAACATTTTATTATAGCCTCTGTGTTGTCTTCTGATTTTAAAAAAATTAGTATTCCAATTTATCATTTTTTGCTGTCCCATTTATTATTTAGCAGCTGTTCCATCCATTTTTTGATGTTCTCATCTTGTATATTAAGGTATCTCTGAGTAATTGGTCTTTGAAAGTATCTCTGTATTCTTATTCTGATATTCTGTCCTCATATTGGTTGCTTTTGTTGCCCACACATTCAATATAACTTTAATATCTTTGGAAACTTTTCATGGAATCTAATTCTTTATTAAACTGATCAGTCATGTTTTGGATCACTTTATTTAACTCAGGGAAATTTTTATTATTGTCTTCTCTAAGCTCCCTGATTGTTTTGTTGCAATCATTATCTACTTATTTATATTCTGTGAGCCCCTTAAACAACTTACTGATCTACTTATTTTTAATCTTTTCTGTTGCCCTTTCAAATAATTCAGCTGTGAGCTTTGCTTTCCTTCCCTTCAACGACTCTTAGGGGAGATGGGGGTTTGAGGAGACATTTTATTTTCTTATCTTCTCATGTTTATTTTGGGGTTTTGCTTGTTTTTTTTGGTTGGTTGATTAGTTGGCTGGTTTTGTTTTGTGTCTATATTTACAGTTGCTTATAGTAGGAGGACTTTGTTGCTAGTATGAGAATCTCTTTAGTTAGTGTGGTTTCAGTGATGCACTCAGGATGTGAGTAACTGTAGTCCTTTGACTCTCTCTCAGAGTTCAACTATGCTGTTAATTTAGGATGAGAGGATACAGTTTAATTGATCCAGCACTCAATTCTTCTGAAGTGGACTGCAGTGTCGTTACTGTCACATAGATAATCTGAATATTGGCATACAAAGAAAATATATTAATAGCAACAACTATGCAACATTAACAATATCAAATAAATGTGTTAAAGTCACATTGTCCAAAACAAATTGCATATTCACATACCACAATAAACAATAATATAACACACTTAACCTTAGAAATTATATAATTTCTATAATTATATACATTATGACAAATTAAATACACACAACAATTATCTACTAAATGTGACAATAACTTCACTAGTGTCCAAAAAGAATTCAACATTAGTAACATAGAAATAACTAATTATATACAATTTGATAAAGCTTATTGGTTATACTATTAAACATATAGTAAGTTGGACATGGAGAAAGAAGAAGAATTTGATTGATTATACAATAGGAGATGAAAAAGAAGAGAAAAAAGAGAAACAAAAGACCTTATTAAGGAGGAGAAGGATATTTATAGAATGAAACAAATAGAAAAAAAGAAATATAAGGAAAAGAAAAAAGGAATATTATGGTGAATAAAAACAAAAAATTAAAAGGAAAAAGATCAAGACAAAAGAGAGAAAATAAAAGCAAAGAATGAAGAAAGAAAGGAAGAAAGAAAGAAGAAAAATTGATTAAACTACAATAAACCAGTGAAGAAGACAGTGTAAAAGAAAAAAATACAAAAACAGAAAAAAATTATCTGTATTGTTGAATGAGTATTTTACTTCTAGGGCCTGCTGTTTTGGAGTCCAGAAAGTCACAGTTTTCTCCGAATTACCTTATGGTGTGTGGGTTTGTGAAGTGCTCCCAACTTCTCCATTTTGGATTCCCCTCTGTTTATACTGGGCTGTGGTAAATTTCACACTGAGACACCTTGCTAACCTTGGTAGATAGGGAGGAAAATCAGATCTCATTTCTGCATGAGATATAGACATCAGGGCAAGGATTTGAGTATTTAATGCTGGTAATATCATATTTAGACATTTCTGAAATAACCCAAGCTGGGCCAGGGTTCTCACCATGGAAGTTGGAGTCCATGTCTTTTATGTCTTCTCAACATAAACTTTTTAGGAGGTCTCTTTCTAACTTACTCTTTTCCCAGACCATCTCCTTGAGCTGTCCCTGACCAATTCACTATGGGAGGGTAACACTTGGAATCCTTGTTTCTGTGGAGCCAGTTTCTCTTCTCTGTGAGCCACAAGCCAGTAAGAAGGTGTTATGCATTTGTCTGGGTGTCCCCCAAAGCCTCATGCAGTCATGGAGATGTCTGAATCTAGTATTTATGATTGGTTCCTTGTCTAGTGCTGGGATTAACAATGCAAGTGCCACACCTACCCAAGGGCAAGTAGTCAGCACACCAATATAAGGGAGGGAAGGCCTCATACTTGCCTCTTTTTGCCTCCTTTTCACTCTTATGGCTTGCAGCCAGCTTGAATAGCTGCCCCTTAACCATACCACCCTGCCTAGGTGCCAGCTAGGTATGGACTGAAATCTCCAAAATCTGTAAGCTAAATAAACCTTTTCTTTCTTCATTTTGGACATCAAGTATTTTGTCTCAGCAGTGAGTGAAAAGGAAACAAGACAGACGGTCAAGATTGCTGCACTGATCTCTCTGTATTTGTTGAGTGTCTCTCCAACTTGTCTGTAGCATCTACTTTTATAATTCCTGGAAATCTACTGTCTTTTGCTCTTCTGTTTTCTTCATTAAGTGGATATTTTCCAGAGTCAGGATTCTGATTCTCAGACAGTCTGAGTTTTGCTGCCAATCACCACTTTTGTCTTCTGAATTTCTTCCTTTTTTTCTCCTGAAGTTTTCTTTACTCATGTCGTATCTTGAGCTATGTATGTTTTCCTGTTCCAGTTTCAACTACTTCATTAGTAAGTTCTTTAGGAACTGCCTTTCCTCAGTGTCATCCTCATCCACTCCTATGGAGAAAGTTTTTAACATTTCACCCACAGTCTTGTTGATTTTTGCATCTTCCTACTCAAATTCCTTCACGGTGCCATTTATGTACTTTTTTGTGGTATCACTGATTACCAAACAACTTTCTTGTAGTCTCAATCCTTCCAGAATTGCACATATGCTGTCTATTTTTGTATTCAATAGCCTGTGAAACATCTTCCTTAAATAATAGACCTTGAGTGCTACTATAATCTCTTGTTCTTTTTGTTGAGTCTGAGGTGAGTTTTGGAGGAAAAATCACTGCTTTCGTATTTGGATGAAAATAACCAATTAAAGGAGTATATGCAAAAACGTTATCATCAGTAAACAAAATCTTAAAAGATATAATATGCATCAAAAATAATTCTCCATTTTTTCTCCCAGCTATTCAGGAGATGATCTTTGAAAACAAGCCATCTCATTTATGGCTTCTTATCTATCCTATGGCTTCTTATCTATCCTGTGGTACACTGGCAGTGTGTGTTGTATGATTGAGACCTGGTGTTCTCACTCTCCATAAGCTTTCAATTTGTACACTGCACCATTGTTCTCAAAAAAGTATTATCCTTTCCTGAAAAGACTCAGACTGTGTCATTGGCTTGGCCTCTGTATGGATGAAAGTCCATTGAAACATCTGTCTCCAGAGCAAGAAAGATTTTTGCAGACTGAAGAGATACTTTGGTGAGTAAAATTCCTCCACAATTTGCTTATCTAGAGTGACTTCTACGCTGGCATTTGCAGAAATCATCTTTTGCTTTTCACATTATGCAATTAATGACAATTTTTTAATCATTTAAATCACATAGAGCAAGCAATGAATTAAATTTATAGCCAGATCCAGCCTTTTCATTGAACATAAGGAACATTTTGTTTGGGTCATGATTCTCACAATGCCAAGAGGAATATGCCTCTGTTTCTAGTTTTCAGCCCAGATCATTAGAAGATTATACCTGAAATAAACATTTCTTGAATTTTTGTTCATCTTGTTGCCTTTAATGAAGCAGATCCTTTAACAACTTCCCTCACTTTGTTCCTGTTCTTCAAGATTATAGCTGTGTTAGAATGGAATATGCCTCAACAGAGAGCAATAATCATCATTGACTTTCAGCTTTTACTGTTTTCAATTACTTTTAATTTCATCTCTAGGTCATCACTTGATTTGGCCTCTTGTTGGCAACATTATCCATTGATTTTATACACATATGGGCTATAATGAATAAAAGCATAAGATTAAGACCAAAAGAAAATAAGACAATAAATAGACAAAGTGAATACATAATATATTAAACTGCTACCAGTACATTAGAGAATACTACTGTATAGTACATTCTCCCATAAATTGATGGAACATATTCTAATATATTGATAAACCAATAGCATATTAAATGTACAAAACAGTAATATAGCCATGTATTTCTATTATCAAGTATGATGCATTGTACACAAATGTATGTACCATACTTTAATATGACTGTCAGTGTAGTAAATTTGCTTACACATTGCCACTAACAAATGAGTAATGTGTCATGCTGTCATATACTATAATGGTATGACAGTGACAACATCACTAACCAATAGGAATTTCTTTGCTCTATTATAATCTCATGGGTTCATGAGTGTATGTGCAGTCCTTTGTGGACAAAAATGCTATAGAGCACATAACTGCACTTCAATTAGGGTGTGCTTCCATTTTACCAAAGTCAATCCAGTAATTTTATGACTTATATTTTGTTCTATGCAATAGTTCAAAGGGCAGGGTTGTATAATCAATGAAGGAGTATATCAGTGGGTATTTGAAAGATCCAAATGATAGCATAGCTACACTGTCAAATCAGTGTAAAGTCTTGACTAAATTCACCAATGCTGCTGCGGATTTAACTAACAGAAGGGGCATAAAGTTTACTAAGACACTCAAATTAATTTCATTATTCCCTTGTACTTTTCTCTTTGGACTTAGGTAATATGTTAATTAAGTCTAATCACACACATATGCACACTAACACAACTTTTGTCTCTACAGATTGTGCAACATTCTTAAAGTCTAAAAAAATGTGAAGTCAGGATCAAATTTTAGTGTCCTAGTTGACTCATAGAAACTTTTATTTGTTTCTCTGAAATCATTCTGGTTTTATAGTTTATATGGGTAGCCCCAAATTCAAACTATATTTTTAGAATCTTACAAAAGTACACATACTTGCTTTCTATTTTTCTTATTACAAAATAGGTACTTTGCCCTTCCAAGTAATCAACAAGATAAAGTGCTTTTATTTGACATTTGATGCATCATCCTCACCAATGGATGGCTTGAGTTCATGACTTCAAAAGGGCCTTCATTTAGGGCTCTTTCCTGTCTATTCTCTCTTTCACTGTAATCATCATATATTTTGTGAAGGAATCAAAGATAGTATCTTTCTTTGAGAAAAAATGAATGTCAAGGAAAACAGCAATTAGAATTTTAGCACCTGCACAATTCAATTCCAAAGCACTTTAAACAACAGCTCTAAATTTACTAGAGAAAAGCAAATGTTTATCTTAAAAATGGTTTAATCCTCTTTTCCAGGAAGCATATGTAACAAAAAATACAGCTGGAGGCTATAGTGGCCCATTTATAACCACATTTGGATTTGTTACCAGGAAACCTGTCAAAATCATCTTAGCTTGTTTGAATGGCTCATTCTAGCTTTCTATGTCTTTCCTCTCATTTGATTTTCAAAGACTGGGTTAGTGATGTTAGCCCAGGAAAACAGTTTCCTTTCACTTTGCCAACTGGGCAAGACTGGAAAAAAATGAAATAGATGGCTATGCATATTTCATCTTGTTTGAGGGACTGTTCATTTTTTGCTGCCTCTTCCTGGGGCTCTATTTATTAAGTTGGCTTTGGATTCTTTTCTCAGAGTCATTATTTTGTAATAAAACAAAACATACAGATAGCTACGTACATCACGTAAATATTTCCACCGCTTGGGGAATAAGCCAATGTGTTACACTGATTATGCTTCTCTACGAGAAAGGAGAAGAAAGTTATTTTGAGAGACTCAAATATCAGCATTTAACCAAAATTTAGTTAGATGCCATTTGCTCCAAACCTAATAGGAGCCAAGGCTGGGATTAAACTAGCTATTCTTAACATTGTTCATGATTCGTTTCTTGTTTTTAAAACGGTGGCAGTCAATGATAACACATTATATTATTTTCTATTGATTTGCAGCAAACTATTACACACGTATGAGCTTAAAACAACATCTATTTATTAGACCACAGTTCTGAAGAACAAGGACTAAGAAGGCTTCACAGAGTTCTGTATTCTAGGTCTCATAAGAATGAAACCTACTGACCAGACTAGGCTTTCATTGGGACTCTGTAGGAAAGTCCCCACTTTCAAGCTCACTTCAATTCTTGAAATAATTTTGGTCCTTTTTTTATTAGACTAAGACACCAATTTCCTTGTTAGTGTTATTCTCAACTTGTTTTGGTCCTTTTACATTGTCCCCGTATCTCCAAAACCAGCATCATGTGCTTGCAAACTCTCTGACTTATTTTTCGGCTGCTATCTTAAGAAAATTCAGCTTTTGAAATGATCTCATTATTACATTTGTCTCTCTTGCTTAATCACCCTTTTGTTATGCAATGTTATATAATCACAGGAATAAGTCCAGGAAAGTAAATTATGGGGTCCAAAATATTTTGCTTACTGCATCTTCTTCTCTATGCATTAGAATAGTTTCACTTTATATTTCTTCTGGTGGAAATGTAGGCATTACCTAATTTTAATATATTTTTTATATTTTTAATTTTTAAAATTTCTATTCAAAAATTATTTGTATGTTATCTGCTATATGTCACACACTACCACAATTTCTGGGATTACAGAACAGTAATAGTAAGTACAGTTGTTATCTTTACAGTTACTATTTAATTAGTAAGTAGGACAGTGATTTAAAATCAGATGAAACACACAAATACAAATGAAATTTCACAGTACCTTGAAGTTCCTAAAGAAATTGTATTGGTTATCTTGACTATATGAAGGTGAATTATCTGTCTTTGAAACGGGTTTCAAGAAAACACATTTTGCGTCTCCATGTTGACTCCATCAAGTAAATCAATCAGAGCATCTTAGCTCTTTTATTCTCTATTTCTTCTTAAGGTTTATGTTTGCACTATATTAGGTTTAAATTCCTTATGTGTAGTTGGTACATGTACGTAACACATCTTAATTCCTTTTTATCCCTTCCCTCTCCCTTTACTCCCTCCTCCAAATCTTGGTTATCTCTTTCACTATTATTTCTGTTTCCCATTATCTATCTTTCATTTTGCTCTTTATTTATATTTTGGACATCTCATATAAGACAAACAATACAATATTTAAATTTATATGTCTGATTTATTTCAGGTAACACTATAGTCTCAGGTTGTCAAAATGGAAAGAGAATATTCCTTCTTACTTTCTCTTTTCTTTTCCTCCTTTCCTAAAAGGCTGAATGTGTTCAAAACTTTTCACTGTGCATTATCAGATGCCGCATGTCACAATACATTGAACCTACAAAGAGATAAGTAATTGGGTGAGAGTTATGAAGTAAGGCATGCCAATAGGGTCCAACAGGAAACTAGAATTTTTCTTTACTGAGCACTTCTAACAAAAAAAATTAAGACACACTTCATGCGGGGTTGCATCTCAACTTTCTTTTTATTTTTTCCCAAACCTTTTTTTTTCCAAATACTGCTGTAATGACAGAAGGAGGCAATGAACTAGAAGGACTTTTTGAAATTTTCTGTTGCAATTTTTTAACTTATGTAAGCTCTGAATATTATGAACTCATTTGAGTGAGTCTTAGGATATTGCTTTCCTGAAGTCCAGTGAGTGTCATTAGGTCGGTATATGTTGGCAAGATTGTAAAAACCAAGCCAACCTTTTCTTTCTTTACGTTAGCCCAAGACTGTGGCATTCAAAGTTTTCATAAGTAAGCTGATACAGTTTCATGTTGTTAAGTGGTAAGGAAAAATGGTTTTGGAGAGTATGAATGGAGTCTCAGCTCATTAAAGACAATACTTAAGTGATGGAACACTAGAAATCTGAGAACAGAGAACAAGCAGAGTATGTATAGAAACAAGCTGTATGACTGGATAAAAAGTGAAATTTTATTTCATGAAAATTTATTGTATTTAGGGAAATAAGCAGCCAACCTTTTATAGCTGTAAGGGCCAGAAATATTAAGCAAATGGATAAAGTCCTGGATAGGAGAGAAAACAGACTGAGGAGAACTCTGGTAAATGGAAGAGCACTTCCTGTATATTAAAGTCATTACTCAGCTCCAGTCTGTTTTTGTCATGTGGTGATTCAAAATAAATCCATAAAGTTCAAAGAATGTCAAGTAGGATAAAAACAAAGTGAGCAAAACAAAAATATATAGGCATATGATCTACCTATGGGAGATTGAACACAGGGGGAAAGTATTGAAGGAATAAAAAGGGGAAAATATCTGTACAGGACCATGAAGAAAGCTTAGAAAGACCTTTGAATCAGAACCCATGCAAGCAAGAAGACTGAAATACTTAAACTGTTGAAAGGAAAAAAAATCCCACTAGCCAAGAATTTTTTTTTAATCCGGTAAGAAAATCCCCTCAAAAATGAAGTAATGGCGAAGTGAACCTGAAAGAATTTATTGTCTGTAGATCTGTTCTGTGATAAAAGTGGCACATTCTTCCTGAAGAAGTAAAATTATATATATCAGAAACTTGGATCTACCTCAAGAAAGGAAGAGTGTTAGAAAAAGAATAGCCAAAATTTAAGTAAATTTTTTTTTACTTATAATTTATCTAAAAGACCATTGTTCTTAAAGTAAGAATAGTTACAATGAATATAGTATTTAGAACATACAGATGAAGAAAGTGGACGATACTAAGGTTAAAAGACAGGGAGAATTCTTTGTTAAAAAGCATGTGCCTTAAAAATGAAGGAGTACAAATATATTTGAAGACAACTTAGATAGGTTAAAAAATTGTAAACGCTAAGGAAATCAGTACAAATTTTTAAGAGAAATATAACTGATATTAAAAATGGATGTAAAATGAATTTACATGTAATGCCCAATTAAACCACTGAATATACAAAAGAAAGAAAATAACGGGAATCAAAAAGAGAATTATATAAAAGGTTACAGAGGTGGTAGATATTAATCCAACCCTTTTAGTTTTCTTGGGATGCTGTAACATGACACATTAAGAGGCTTAAAACAACATGCACTTATTGTCTGCAGTTCTAGAGGCTAGAATTCAAAAATTAAGGCATTGACAAGTCATGACCTTCTGAAACCTGCAGGAAAGAGATCCTTCCTTTACTCTTCGAACTTCTGGAAGCCCCAGATATTCCTGGACTCAGAAAAGCAATAGCTTCCGGCTTGATGCAAATTATTCTTATCTCTAAGAACATGTCTGTGGCTCTTTCCAAGTTTTCCTTTTTGTCTGAGTGTTTCAGTCATATTGGATTGGAACTCTGCATAAATTGACATCAATAGGATTAGAATTACAGTCTCTCTCTCTCTCTCTCTCTCTCTCTCTCTCTCTCTCTCTCTCTCTGTATCTGTCTCTCTGAGTATATTTTTTAAAACATAGCTTACACAATTCCTTAAATTGTGGGGAAGATTGGCAATTTTGAAATCTTCAAGGTAGTATAGTAGGACAAAGTTTCTGCAAAACGTTTTCACAGCAAAAGGTCCTGAGTTTGATTTCTGGTACCAAAGGGAAAAAAATGTTTATACAGTAATTCAATGCAAAGACAGTTTGTTTAGATAATTTCTTATTGTTATTTTGTTTTGATTTCTTTTGTTATGTTTCATTTTGCTTTGTTTTGGGAGAGGTTCATTTTTTCTTCAAATCTTCAAATGAATTGAAAAAGCCCACCTGAATGATGGAATACAGTTTCCTTTGCTAAGAGTTTATCTATTTAAAAAAGTATACTACTATAAATATCTAGAATAGTATTAGAGCAAATATCTGGGTACCATGGCCTATCTGAACTAACACATAAGGTAATTGTCATATGCTCATCTTTAGCAATTCAACTTATCTGTTAGAGGGCACAATTCAATCCACAACACAAACTATAATAATAATATTGTAATATCAATAAAAATACAATAAAAATCACTTTAAATTTTAATGATATAAATACCCCAAATAAATAAATTATCAGAATGGTTTAAAAAGCAATGGTCAACTCTAGGTTGCTTATAAAGAAGTGACTTGCAATATAAAGATAAATAGGTTAAATGTGAAGAGAAAAAAATATATATGTATATATATTATTCAAAGTAAAGTTGGAGTGCTACTTAGTAGTAGCAACACAATTAACACCATAATGCAGAATATTATTATAATGTCACTACAAAATTATAAAAGGATAACTTGTCATGAAAATTGTTTAGTCTTTAATCTGTGTGAACTGCACAATAGAGTGCTGAAAGGTGTGAGGTAAAACTGATAGAATAAAAAGGAGAAATTAACAAATCTGTACTGCTGTTAGCAATTTATAACCTCTTTGTCAGTAATTGATAGAACAAGCAAGTAGAAAATCATTATATACTTAACCCTAACTGGATACTTAACTTTATATAATTGATATTTGGGGAATATTGTATTTGACAACAAAAATCACATTTTTAAAATTTTACTTAGAACATTCATCAAAATAGAGTATATTCTGAGTCATGAAATCATAACTTTATAAATATAAAAGATTAATAACCTTACAAAGTGTGTCCTCAAAACACAATGCAACAAAACAAAGGTCAAAGGGCCAGAGAGTTATCTCAGCAGCGCAAGTGCCTACCTGGCAATGTGAGGTCATGAGTTTGATTCTGTGTACCACAAAGCAAGCAAGCAAACAAAAAACAGCAAAAAAAGGACAGAGGTTAAATAATAGATACATATCTTAAAAATCTCCAATATTTAAAGATGTTTAAAAACCATACAAGTAAAATGAATATCAAGAAAAATTAAAAACCATTTAATTAGATGAAATTAAAAATAAAATTTATGTGATGAGACAAAATAATACTTACAGGGACATTAATACTATATGGTTTGCTATAAATTGTGAGTTGGGAAAAAAACAAAGGGAACTCTTAGATATTTAAAAAATGTATATTTTGGATCAATTATAGGAATTATCATTTGGCTTCTTGGACTGCTTTATAAATACATTAGTCTGAAAAAAATCTGATTGTATAATAGCTGACTAGCTTCCTGGATTGATTATTGTAAATAATGGGCTGGTTTCTTGGACTACTAACTGTATATTGTGAGTCAGAGTCCTGTTTTTACATCTTATTTAGCTATTGCCTATTTATGTGTCTTGCATTTAAAACACAGCTCTACAATAGAAAAGAACCATGGCTTCCTGGAAAAATGAATTATTACAAGACTGGAACAAAGATACACAAAATAAGCCTCGAGCAACTTATGCATAGTGCCAGAAAGTGAGGGATTGGTTTTAAAAATCAAAACAAAGGGGCACACACAGTAAAACACTATACTGGCCATATGTTGAAGTGACACAGGAACCAACTGACAGAGTTTCCAGTAGTCAAAGTTAAAACCATTTGAGCAGCAAAATAAACATTTGATAACATTTTTTAAAGTATTGGGTTATAACCCAACATATAAAATAGATATCTATGGGTTCACACTGATACAAATAATTGAATAAATAATTAAGTAGGTAGAATAGACAAAAAACTTACACGCAAATTTCCAAATTTCCATTTCCCCCAAGTAAGTGGAGTGTAATTTCCCACCCTTTAAGCATGCAATACACATATACCTTCTTTCCAAAGAGTACTGTATGAGAAGGAGTTGGGAGAGGAAAATAACTTTACAGAGAGAAATCTGACAAATACTATCTTAGCCAGGTGATCAAAGGCAATGATAACAATCATAAATCATGATGAAATGATAATGGCACTTCTCTTTTTTATCACCAAAACACACAACCCCAATCTAGCTATAACAAAAACACTGACTAAATCCCAATAGAGGGAATACTCCTCAAATTTACCAGGGTCATCTCAAACAAGTAAAGTCTTCAATAAGATTTTCACAACCAAGAACATCTAAAGGAAACAGACTAACTAACGGTAATGGATCTTAAGGCATAGCCTGTTTTAGAAAAAGGCATTTTAGGTGAAAAAAGCTAAGAAATTTTCAATAAAGTAAGGATCCTAATTAACAATAATACATCAATATTTGTTCATTTATTATGAAAAATAGCATATATTAATATACAATGGTAAGAAGTGGGCAAACAGTATAGCATATGTAAGGACAATCTTCAGTATCTTTACAATTTTTCTATAAATGTAAAAGTATTCTAAAATTAAAAGTTTACTTTAAAAATATACCACAGGCCATTCTGTGAGAGTAAACAAAACCATCTACTGGACTCCAGATTGCTACCTCCGACAGAAGCTTACCACTAAGAAAGCAGAAATTCTCTTTGACTTCTCCAGGGTCAGGATGACCCTAGAGTGTGGTACTGCTGAACATCTGATGCAAAGGGAAGAAAAAAATTCCTTCCACAAGAACCCACTGAGGAAGTAAGATCAAATAGAACCCAATGACCTCAAGGGAAAAGGAGCATTTATTTTATTTTAGTACAGTGATGCACAAAAATTCAGGTGACTACATGTAAATCAGCTCAGATGTGAAAAGAAGCTGACTTGACACCTTTGACACCTTACATTATATGGGCTGGGGTCAAAGTTGAATAGCACAATGCAGAGGACTGACTATGGCAGAAAGCACTTTGAGGATTCTTTAAAATGCCACAGCCTCCAAAAAAATGGATCTGAAGAATACTATTCTCACAGCGATATTAACTGAGTAAAAATAATGTTGTACAGTAATTTGAATTTTCATTTAGTAGAAAAAAAGATAAACCAATATAGTTTACTTTTGTGAATCAGAAGAGACATACACATCTTATGAAAACTTTCACTAGATTGTGATTAGAATTAATGCTTAGTGGGGAACTGACATAGTGAGTACAGGAAGGAGAGATCTGACACAGTAAAATTAATCATACTCATATTTTTGGAATTAAGTTATCCTTAGAAAATTCTGTTCCATATAACATCATCAACAGAAAGCTCCAGTATAATCCTTTGGTCTGATATCCTTGTAGCTACTCTAGGATGATAACCAGATTTTTTTTAAATTAACTGAATATAGACTCAAGTGGAATTGGATGTGTGAAAGGTTTGGGACTAATATAAAGTATTTTAATTAATCTATAACACGGGGCACATTGGTACAATACCCTGTGGTTATCTTTTAACTTTTGGGGCAAGAGATAGTATTTCATATACATTATTTCACTTTGAATTTGATCCTTACAAGCCTTAGAGGTAATGTAAGTAACTTTTATGATGTTCATTTCAAGGAAATGAGACAACTTTGAAAGAGTGAGATTTCATAATTAAGTAACTGACATAGAAAGTTGTAAACAGTGAGTTTGACTCCAGTTTCACGACTTTTATCACCATGCTCTTTTCACACACTATACTGCCTGGTATCCTAGGAACTGAACCTGATTGAGGTGGGCTATGACTCAAACTATCCTAGTATTTCAAGAAAAGGAGTTCCAATGAGCATACAGCACAGTCAGTTTTGATCCTTTATGTAATCAAAACTATAATAGGAGGGAAATCTTTGCTATGAACATGAAATGACATTTGATTGTTTCCTCCCCTCAGCACTACCTATTATGTGAAACAGCTCAAGGCATCATTGCCTGTTGAGACCACATTGTGGGCAATTGCCTAATAATTTGTATCCAAGACTTGGGCAAAATGTGCTTTTGACCAGAAATATCAGTGATATAAGAACTCTTTATGCTGTAAATTCCCTGGTTGAGCTTCAGGATAAAGTAAACTATCTCTCTGATTTCTGATTGGGAGATTATGTTTCAAGATGAGAGAAGGTAGTCGAGTCTAGAGACATGTAAGTCTGGATTTTATTGTTGTTCTCTAAGTATTTAGTTCCAGATACTTCCAATATCTTTGTAAACACCTCATACAGTTATATCTAAATACTAAAATGATTTGGCCTGCTCAAGACAAACAAAAATAAAAAGGAAGTAGTTGACTATCAGCATATAAAGATTCAGTGTTTAACTGACTTGTCTCAGGACCATGTAAGATAGCTAGCACGGTAGTAGGTTAAAAGTCATATGGCTCTGACTAGTAGAACTCTGGTGATGATTTTTAAAAATAAATTTAGGGTATTTGTATTTTCAAATTTACACAACTAAACTACATTGTAATTTATACTCTTCTATTTAGTTATTTTATTAATACATATTTTCAGTACATAATGATTATATTTATTGTGAGGTTGGTACATGAATTAATACATCTGAACTCCTTTTTTTTCCATATGCCTCTTATCCCTTCCCATTCCTTCAATTCCTTGATCCCCTTCCCATTTGGAAAAGTTCTAGTTTCATTTTTTCTCTCAATTCTTTTCAGCATTCCTTTTTCCTGCCTTCCAATCCCCTCCTTCCATTTCTTTTCCCCCTTTCCATTTAAAAAAGACCTTCTTACATCCTATTATGCATCTTTCATTTTCTGTTTATTTATATTTTGGGTTTCTCTCATAAGAGAAGGCAGATAGTATTTAAGCTTCTGTTTATGGTTTATTTCACTTAAAATTATAGTCTCATGGTGGATTCATTTACCTATGTTTATCCTCACTCAAGTTTATCCTTTATTTCAGAGTACTACTCCATTGTGTATAAATAACACATGTCTTCATCTGTCTGTGGGCATATAGGCTGATTCCAAGATTTGGCTGCTATGAATTGTGCTGCTATGAACATGGGTATGCATATATCACTGTAGTATTTTGACCATATCTCTTTCCAAAGAAACCTATAACAGAAGTACATAGGTCAAACAAAATTTTTAGTTTTAGTTTTTTTTAATCATCTCCATATTCACTTACAAATTTTAAGGGGAAAAATAATGTAGCACTTCATATCAGATGATTTGGGAAACCTTAAATAGCCCTAAAGAAATCTGCTATATTCCTCTACTTTTAAACAGAATTCGAATGAAGTTTACCTAAGTAGTAACTCTTATGATTACAAAGAACTTATTAAAACAACTTTACTTCCAGTTGAAGTAAAAAAAAAAAAACAGAGAAGGATAAGTTTTTTCCTCCATGCCAAGGCACAGAGTTTATTGGTCTCTGAGATTAAGAAGGATCAGTAAAACTTAAAATCACTACTGTCTCATCTTTAGTCCAATCTCCTTGTCTGTGCAACTCACTGTCAACATCTTTCCTGTGATATAACCATCTTCAGGGACCATATTTGAAAAATTATGCTATGGGTGAGCTGCTTGAGAATACTATAGCTGTATGAAGACAATGTTTGGAAAGATTCTGAATGTCAGCCTCAATATATATATATATATATATATATATATATATATATATATATATAATCTTATATTACATGTGATAAAAAAACAAAGGCCAAACACTGAATAATAGATTGCCTGCCTCATCATAGTTTTTTAAATGCCTATCCTGTCATGTCCCTAGAGCAATAGTTACTGTAACAGTTCATGCCTAGATATTCCCCCAAAGCCTCATACAATCATAGGTGGGGCTTTTCAGAGCTGGATCTAGGGTATGCGGCACCAGAATTATGGATGTGATATTGAGGTTAATGGTGCAATCCTGGATAAGGTTGACCCACCCTGGGTGTGGGTGGCACCAATCATTAGGCTTACAACCTGTAATAGAATATAAAAGGACAGAAAGAAAGCTGCTGCTCTTGTTTGCTACTGCTTTGCTAGCTCACTGCTTTGCTTCCTTCCGCCTGCCCTGCTTTGCCATGGATGAGTTTTCCTCTCCAATGATCCTCTGTCCTGCTACCCTGCCTTGGAGCCAACTGACTATGGAATTTTTGTTTATGTGCTCTAAACCAAAATAAACGTTTCCTACTTTAATTTTGAGTGTTAGATATTTGGTCTCAGCAACAAAAACAGTAACAGATACAATATTCAATCCATTAGCCTCAAGTTTATTTAGAACAAGTCATGTAATAGGGACTACTATGAAACATATAAAATAGAAGATGAATAAGCACTATACTTTCCCTTTGGTAACTAACATAAAATGTAAATGAAGGCAAGTAAATACACTATTTAAAATTGTAAGCTATAATGCAGAGTAAAAACACCTAACCCAGTAGGAAATACTCAAAGAAGGCTTCTTGGGAAATTGCTATCTAAATTGTATCTTATAGGACAAGTGTAAAAGTCTATTTGAAAATTTGAAAGATATATCCTTTGCAGAAGAAAACATATAAAGACCCAGACAAACTGGAGTGCAGTGTTTATTGAGGAGCTAATAGTAGTTCAGCAAATATAATGGAAGTGTGAGACAATGAAATAGTGAAAAATGAGAATGGTAACATAAATAAGGTCAAGTTTGCAGGGCTTTGTGTATCATACTAAGGAATTTGGACTGTTTCTATAGTTGTCAAGAGACACTGATTTTTCTGAAAGGACCTCTATACTGGTATATCTAGTCAGAATCTAGTTTCAAAAGGAATGATAGTAGGATTAGGGTAACAAGCTCAAGTCAAATAAATTGAATGCTAACAAAGATTGAGTAATGGTACATCTTGTGGAATATGTAGGGCTGTTTCCTGATTAGAAATAATACCAAGTTGCAAAGTGTTGATTTCAGGATGGAGTCCCAGAAGAATTGCAGAGCTAGTTATTCCTCTCAGTTGTACTCCTCTCTCCCTGCAAATGTCACCTTCTTTCTTTCTTTCTTTCTTTACCTTGAAACTTGATAGCAAGCAAGCAAGACCTCACACTGGAGAACTTTATGGGGCACCTTTATTCATTCCACCTATGCTAATATAATCTGAAATCAAAGAAGAGTCCTTCATAACATCAGCGTGGATCAACTTTATAAACACCCTGCCCCCATTGGCTGTGTTCTCAGTTGTACAGTGAATTAATTACTTAGAAAGACAGCTACTTTTAGCAAAAACATAATTTCTCCCATGCAGAGCTTAAATTTATCCCATGATACAAAATAGATCCCCATTTGGGCGTAGATTTTTAAAATGTGTGTTTACTCTCTAACTTTTATAATTAATTAACAACCAGCAGAGCATAACCAGTTCTAGAACCTTTACTACCCCCATCTCAGTCATTGACACAGCCTTTGGACAGTAGTTAGGCTGAAAATAATACTATCTGCATTAATATTTAATGCATATTTCCATCTGGAAGAGCTATAAAAACTGCAGTGTGAGCAATTGTAAGAAGGAACAAAAGAGCTTTTAAATCTAGTAAGCGTGCCCCTCACTTGAGAAAAATGGTATACCAGCAATCAAGGGAATTGTAGATAAATAATTTGAGACAGAGCATTTTCTACCTTAGTTAGGTAAGGAAGACTGGGTAGTTAGGTAAGGAAGACTAAACATACCTTGTGATTCTGCGCGCCATGGCTTGCTGCTTTGCATTTACCTGTGACTCATTTTAAGGAACAGATTTTAATCTTCTAATAGAGTACTTCAGCAAAGCAGTGAATGATAACTGAGTGCTTAAAAGTAACTGGACTGTCCCCACTTACAAATGATTCCTGTATGGATCATGGCAAAACTGCAGCCTGGAAGTAGCTCTTTCAGTAACTCCCAAAGTGACCTTGTGAAAGTTTGTTTGAAACTCTCTAGTCTTTTGTTTGTTCTTCTATAAGAGTTTCAAATGATTTCAAAATGAGATTATAAATAATAAAATGTTATATATATATATATATATATATATATATATATATACACACACACACACACACAAAGTGTTGATGAGGGTCTGGCTATGAGTGAATCATTGAATGAATCATAGAAGCTGAGAATTGGAGAGGCTCTTAATGCTCATCAATTCAACCCACTCTTCTTGAACATGAGAAACTTGAATTATACCAAAAGTGACTTGCCCAATGTCAATCTTACATTGAGAATCACTTCCCACACAGTTGGACTCCTACTCCTTCTGGTAAGTTTCCTTCCTTGTAGTGGTGTTAGAAAAGGGATAGGTAATACACACTCAGTAAGAGAAAAATAGGGATGAAATGAAAGAATCTTTAAACCTGAACCACAGAGGATAGTGGTAAGAATTAGAAATAACGTTGGCACTCCAGAGTCCTATTTAATGATATTATAGATTAAGAAGCTACAAATATCATAATTTTGACACAGACAGCTGCTAACCTCTCACTAAAAGAATCACATGTAGCAAGAAACTGAAAAGAGAATGCCAAGCAGCATTTCTTATGGCTTTGACTACAAATTCCACTGTAGAAAATAGTAATGAGGGGATAGACCACGTGGAATACTCCCTGTTGCCATGATAGTTCAACTTTTGATCAAATCTGATCGTGTATCTTACTCTATAGAATTCCATCACATGGTAAATGTCCACCGTCATTACTCTGGTTCAAGTCACTGCTCTACTTATCAGACTTACTGCAAGACCCTCCATAACTGGCTGCCCTGCTTTTATCCTTGTCTTCTGTAATCTGATCTTAAAAATCCGTAGAGATTCACTGAAAACATAAGCCAGACCATGTTATGCTATGACTGAAAAATCTGAAAATTTATCCCAGTTGTCTTTAAAGCCCTATGTAATCTCATTCCATGCTATCTTATTGCCCTTCTCTCCCACTCTCTCCCCTGATCATTGTTTGAGGTATGCTGGCTTCTTTTGCTGTCCCTTGAACTACTCTAAGCACATTGGTATCTTCAGACCTTTCATTAGTTCACACTATCTGGAAGGCTCTTCTACTGCACATCTGATTATTTCTAAGAGACTATTCAAATGCTACTTAGCAATTTATTGATTTGCATAAAAAGAGTAACAACCACTCATACCATCATATAGAAAAAACTATCTCTCCATGCTTTATTTTTCTGTTTTACTTCTTGCATTTTGTTCACTTCCCCAGTAGGTAGGCTTACAAGGTCAAGAATTGCAGTGTTTTTGTTTTGTTTTCACTTGATTTATTTTGTTTTTGCTAATGTGTCTTAATGCTTAAGAGCTGGCATATAGTTAATAATAAGTGCAGTAAAGCGTCAACAGTACTATTACAGGTGCTATGCTAAGTGCATTGCATTTATTGCCTCAATACTTAATAAAGCAGCAATAAAATTCTTTTTCTTGAGAAATCTGAAAATAAAATTGTTTTCGCAAGGCCACAGAAGTAGTTGTAGAAAGCTAGGATTCACTAAAATGCAAGTATGTCTGACTCATACATAGCCCATATATTTATCTATCACAAAATATTTTTACTAACTTCCAAACTGAAACTCAACTTTCCTGATCTTTTTTTATATTACTTTCACTTTCTTTCTCTACCTAACCCATTTTATGTGAATAATTGGCCTTAAAATTCAAGCAACATATCCCTTGGTTTCAGCAATTAATTTTGAATGCTGATGACATGTCATAAAAAATTGCAAAAGTGCTCAGAGTGTGCCATATCCAGAGACCTAACAAACAGGCTGTGCCCTTGTAATTTTGTTGTTTATCTGAAATTTAGTGTATCACAAGGTTTTTAAATGTTCTGAGAATCAGAGTACAGCTTATGGAAAGTGCAGAGTTTGGGTCATAAATTTCAAATCTGTATGTCAAGCTATCACCTCGATGAACAAAATACTTGTATTAGTCTGTGGCTATTGAAAAGAACATTTTGTTAAGAAAGAAAGTGGGCAAGAAATTATCTTATTCAGAAAAGCTACCTGCACACTCTGTGATGATGTGTACTTTATTTATCTGGAGCTTTCTCTAAAGCTTCAAAATTGAGGGATAGCTTTTTTATATTATAGTAATAATTACCTGTACTTATTGCTCTTCATTATAAGTATCATAGGACTTTCATTTATTTTACCTCACATTAAAATTATTACAACTGTTTGAAGAATGCAAATGATGAAATCATGTTCCTGATTGTGATGGTTAGTAAATGACACCACCTGGACTAGTACTTAAGCTTTCTTACTCCCTAAATAATGTTCTCTTTTCAAGCATTTTTAGTAATTTCTAAATAGAATATTTGCATTACTAAAACACTGGTTTCTGGCACATTCAATTTTGATTATCAAATGATACCAAGGTTTGCTCAATAGATATGGCATAGGTAAACTGTTAACAAGGATCATAGAAGTAGTTCATCATAGCTTCTTGACCTGTAATTTTGCTTTCACTCATTAGACCTATTCAGTAAAGCCATTCAAAAAGAGCCACACAAAGTAGGCACTAACTCCCTATTATAAATCAATGTATTCCATTGATTTCAAAATCTCAGTAATATCTTAAATAATAACACCTATTTTAATAAGAGAAACAGTAATGAAAAAAGAGACAGGGCAGCTGGAGTAAAGTGTCCTAGTCAAGGATGTTTGACAGGCAGCAACCATATGGAAATATCCAGTTCCTGGAGGAAGAAAGAAAAACTGTGTGGTGGGATGTGGGGAGTGATAAATATGAGGGAGAGAATGCAAAAGGATCTAAAATTGCAAACCATGGAATACCAATTTCACTTTGGGCTTTTTCTGATGGAAAATAAGTGTTAAATCAGGAAAAACAAATTAAAAGGAAATTGTAAAGGCAAAGTGTTGTTTATAAATGCCACAAAAATGCAAAAAAGAAATGAAAATGGTTTATCTTTCCAGTGTACACTAATATGGTACCCAGAGAAGATGGAACTCCTTTCTTAGAAAGTTAATGAACTGCTAAATGGAGGGTGTAAACTTTAAATGATACCAATCAGCAATATTAATGGAAAACTGCACTTCATACTGTTTTTTACTCTATCTCTGAATTAAATTTTCTAAACCTGCACATACACACGCATGTACACACATGCACAAATGAAAATAATTATTTCCCAAGAAAATCAGCATTGTAAGAAGCAATAAACCCTCCAGCATTACAAATAAATTATTTTAGCTAATTCCTATCTTTAGTTATTTTTAAAAGATATTTATCAGTATGTGTTTCAATCACATAATCACAACTTACACAGTGGATATTTGGTACATGTAGTTGACACATTTTAATTATTTTTTATGTACACACTTTTCACTCTACCACTCTCTCACCTTTTCTTGGTCCCCTTCCCATTGTAGATCTATCTCCGTGTTCCATTTTACCTTGCATTTTGTTCTTTATTCACCCTTTGTATTTTTCGTGTGACAGAAACCATATAATATTTAAGGTTTTGTATTTTATTTATTCCACTTAACATTATGTTTTAAAATTGCATCCTACAAATGACTCAAATTTATATTTCTTTATAACCAAGTAATATTCCATTGTGTATATGTATCCTATTTTTGTCACCCATTCATCTGTTGGTGGATACATAGGATGCTAGTGTGACTTAGCTACTATGAATTATTCTGCTATAAACATACATGTGTATATATCACAGTAATTTCATTCATTTAACTATTTGGGGGAAGATAACCAGTAGAGAAGTGGCTAGACCAGATGGAATTTCTATTTTAGGCCTTTTGGTGTTCCTAAACATTTATGTTTCCACCACCATTATAAAAGAGTACTTTTTCCAATGCAGCCATGCTAGCACTTTTCATAATTTGATTTCTTGATGCAAAGCATTTTTCCTGGAGTAAGGTGGAATCACAGGGTTGTTTTAATTTGCACTTCTGTACTGGTTTGCAGTGCTGAAAGTTATGTCATGTATTCATAGGTCATTTGTCTTCTGAGAAATATCTATTCATTTCAGTTTACATTTTAATTGAGTCTTTTACTTTGGGAGTTTAACTTTTTATTTATTAATTTATTTTCTAGTTACTAGTCCTCTGAGATGAAACTGGCAAATTTCTTTTCATTTTGTAGGTTATATCTTCACCCTGTTGCTTGTTTCCTTTTGCCATGCAAACCTTTTTGCTTAATATAATACCATTTCTTGATACTGTTATCTCTTGTGCCATTTGAGTACTATTTAGAAAGTCCTTGCCTACAATATGACTTCAAGAGTTTTATCTACTGTAACTTCTAAAAAGTTAAATGATTCTGCTTTAATACTTAGATATTTGAGCCATTTTATTTTAGTTTAGTACATGGTGAGACATATGGATCTAGCTTAACTCTTCAACATATGTAAAGCAGATTTTTCCATTACTATTTGCAATTATCATTACCTCTTTAAGGCTATCTTTTCTCCAGTCTAAGTTTTTGTAAAAGATCTGACGGCTGAATGTAGTTAGAATTATTTTTGTGTCTTCTCTTCTGTTCCAGAAAGTCACATGTCTGTTTTTGTGCCAGTACCACGCTGTTTTCATCACTATAGATTTGTAATATAATTTTAAATCTGGGGTTGTTACGCCACCTGTTTTGCTCTTGTCACCCAGGATGGATTTTGTTATTCTGAGACTCTTTTGGTTCCAGATGAATTTTAGTTTTTTCATACTTCTGTGAAGAATGTTGTTGATGTTTTGACTGTCATTACATTAAATGTATATGTCAGTTTTGGAAGTATGGTAGTTTTGACAGTTTGTTTTTGCCAAACCAAGAATAGGGAATATATTTCCATTTTTTGATATCCACTTTGATTTCCCTTTTAAGAGTACTGTAGTTTTCAATGTAAAGGTGTTTCACTTGATTGTTATTTCATGTGTTCAGTTTTTCTTTATGTTATTGAAGGTGGTATTTTTCTTAATTTTTTTTCTCTGTGAGTGGAATATTGGTGCAGGAATGCTGTCAATTTTTCCCTCTTGATCTTTTTTTCTGCTACATTATTGATTTGAGCTATTATTTCTACACATTTTTTTTATTTTAAAGAGAATAAAACAAAACAAAGCAAATCAGAATAGAACAATGCAAGTAACACAGGACTTCAAAACAAGACAACAGGAAATCAACAGTGGTTACCGTAATGTCTCTTGTTTTATTCAAAATAGTTGTCCATATCTTCACACACAACAACATCAAACAGAACAAAATAGTATAAAACCAATGAAAAGAATGAAAGCATTACAGGATTTCAACACCAGATAATAGGAAATGAACAATGGTTTCTATAATGTCTCATTTTCTTCAAAACAGTTGTCCATACTATCACACATCATAAAATGAAACAAAATACAATAGAATAAAACTGATTAAACAAACGAATGAAAACATTATAGGACTTAAAAACAAGATAATAGGAAACCAACCATGAATACCATAATACATGTCATTATGTTCAAAATAACTGCCCATACCATCAGAGCGAGTAAATTATAACAAAACAAGACAGAAAATAACGAAGCCTAACAAAATTGTGAAAACAACACAAGAGTTTAAGACAAAACAGTAAGAAATTGCCAGTGTCACTACCTTCTCCTCCCAGGTGTTTCCTCCCCTATCACTTTTATAATATACATTGTGATTTTTTGATCCCCCTAACTCCTTCTGTTTTTTATGCTAGGGTTCACCCATGTGAGTTCAAACTGTTTCACCCATGAACATGATCTCCAGTTACATCCATTTACTTACAAGAGCCTCAAGATTATTCTACTTTATAGTTGAGTAGCTTTCCATGGTACAAAAATATCATATCTTTCTTATCCATTCTGTGGTTGATGGACAAGTTATCCTTGCTTTTTTTCTGATCTCCTGTTGTATGGAACAATTGTTTTTTTTTTCCTTTGATTTTCAGTCCATAAAATTCCTTTCAAGTTAAATGATTTTATTTCTTTTGTTGTTTTTTGTTTTTAATTTTTTTATTAATTTGAAGGTAGTAAAGTACAACAGAATGGGCTAGAATAAAGCCAATTGAGACAGTGTAGTGAAATTGGTACAGAATTTCACAGCAGGTTACCGGGATAACAGTAATAGGTACCATAGTATATCTTGCTATCCTCGCAATAGCTGTTCTATCAATCAGGTATAGCAAAATGAAAGGAAATACAGAATATTATAGGACTTATCAATATTTAATAGAATATTTAATAGAGCAATGCCATTAATTAGGACAAAGCAAAAGAGTGATAAAAATATTTGCCTTCAAAAAGATGGTGGAAGGAAACCCTGTTTATTTGCTGTATTACACATGGTCAACCTCCCAAGAGATGCTCCCACCTGCTAATGGCAGGGGTGGGGGATGGGATGTCTGATTCTCAGCTCACACGCTGGTAGACTCACAGCTGCTCACCAGGGCAGCAGGCTGGTTGCTCAGTTTCCCAGCACCCTAAGTTCCAACATGGCGTTGATCTCAGGAGGTGCTGCTGCTTCTCTCCCTGGGGTTGCCGCAGCTTGCCAGACCACAGCCACTTACCGGGGTGGCTGGCTGCTTGCTCGGTTTCCCAGGGCCCTAAGTTCCAACATGGCTATTTCTTGTGGTAGAATTTCTTGCTTTTTCTATGTAAAGGATCATGTCATCTGCAAATAATGGTAATTTGACTTCTTCTTTTCCTACACATATCTATTTATTTGTTTCATTCACCTGACTGCTTTACTAATGTTTCAAGTGCTATATTGGAAAAGAATGGTGACAGTGGATAGATATCCTTGTTTTCTTGCTGGTTTTGAAGAAAAAAATTTCAGAATCTTTCCACTGAATTTTGTATTGCTCATGGGTTTATCATAAATGCTCTTTATCAGATTCAGATAAGGTATTACTCTACCGTATTTTCTTTAGGGTTAATATAATGAATGTGTGTTGGATTTTCCAAAAGCTTTTATGTAACCTATTGATGTAATCATGTGATTTTTGTTCTTTCCTCTGTTTGTGTGATGTATTAGTTTCATTGCTTTGCATACCTTATACCAGCCTTTCATTCCTAGGATGAAATCTGCTTGCTTATGATGTATGGTCCCTGTGATGATTTCTTACATTCTATTTGTCAATATCTTACTGAGGATTTTCCATCTATGCTCCTTAAAGTGATTGGCCAATACTTTTCATTTTTGTTAGGTACTTGTGTTATTTTGCAATCAGAATAATAATGGCTTCCAGTATTATGTTTAGAGGTACTCCTTCCTTTCAATGTCATTAAAGACTTTGAGCAATATACGGTATTATAACCTTCCTGAAGTTCTTCTTGTATTCAATGGTGAATAGATCAGGTCTTATGCTTTTCTTATATGATAGGTTTCTTAATTCTGCCTCGATTCCCTTGCTTGTTACTGGATTATTTGAAATTTTTTTTTGTTTTCTTGATTCAGTTTTGGTTATTCACAGGCATAGAAATCTGTCCATTTATTCAAGATTATCCAATTTGTCTGAGTGTAATTTTCTGTGGTCCAAATGATCTGGGTTTCTTCAATGTCTGTTGTGAGTTTCTCTTTTCTGATTTCATTGATGTCTTCTCTTCTTTTGGTAGGTTAGGCTAAGTGTTTATCTATTAAGTTTATTCTTTCATAAAACCATCTCTTGAATTTATTGTTTTTGTCTCAATTTTGTTAATTTATAGTCCTATATTTATGACTTTCCTTCTTTTACTAGGTTTGGGTTTGATCTGTTCTTGTTTTTTGAGTTTTACAAGATGCATCATTTAGTTAATTATTTGAGCTTGTTCAGTTTTTTTAACATAAGTATTGGCTACAATAATCTTCCCTTTGTTCTATAGGTTCTGGTATGTTGTATTTCCATTGTAATTTGATTTTAGGAATAGTCTAACTTATTCCTTGATTATTTCTGTGATTCCTTTATTTTTCAGGAATGTTATTTAATATTTGAGTGTCTATAAAATTTTTGTGGTTTCTTTTGTGGCTAATGTCTAGTTTCAAAGTACAATGACCTAATGTATACATGAAATGATTTCAGTTCTTTTGCATTTATGTAATCAGGCTTTATGATGTAGTGTGTAGTCTAATTTCTAGAAACTTTTCTATGCTTCTGATAAGGATGCATATTCTGCTGGGGTAGAACCCTGTAGGTATCTATTGAGTCCGCTTGCTTGAAGGTATTGTTGAGCTTTGATAATTATTTTCTGATTTTTTTAGTTCATATGTTTCTTGGTAAAAGTGAGTATTGAGATCATACAGTAGGACTTTGTCAGTGTTCATTTGATCTTTTATATCCAACAGTGTTTTATGTAATTAATATTTTTAGTATTTGCTGCACATGTTTAGAATTGCTATCTCTTCTGTTGAATTTTTCTCTTAACTAACATGTAGTGATCATCTTTGCCACTTATGATCAGTTTTAACTTGATGTTGTCTTTGTGATTTCATGGTCCTGGTATATGGAATATTGTTTTCCATGTTTTGATTTTTTTAGCTTATAAATTTGAGGGGAAATTACATAAGTTTCATGAATGCAACAGACTGTTGGAATCTGTATTTTGATCTAGTCTGTCAGTCTGTGCCTTTTGATAGGGGAGTTGAGGTCATTTATATTGAGTTGTTACCAAAAGTTATTGATTTATTCTTGTCATTACATTCTTTCCCTCTTGCTGACAACTTATTTTTTTTTTCATTTTTTGGTTAATTACTTGCCTTGGTCTATTTAGCATTCCATGTGATTTCCTGCACTTTTTTAGTTTCCTTTTTTTTTCTGTCTAAGATATCTTTGGATATTTTTCTTTAAAGTGTGGCTCTGTTGTTCGTGTTTCTCCTAAGTTTTTCTTCATCTGGAATGCCCTTTTTTCCTCATTAATTCTGAAAGACGGTTTTGCAGGATATGTTAGTTTGGGTTGGAATTCCTTCATATATAGCACTTAAAACACTGTACTTCCACTTCTCCCAGCCTTTAAAATTTATGTTGAGAAATCTACTGTGATTCTAATGGGCTAAAATTCACATGTGATTTGTTTCTTTTCTCTGTCACTTTTTTTTTTACTTAACTTAAGTCAGATCTTTGAGGTCTTTGTGGAAATGATAGGGAAGGACCTATTGTGGATTTACTATTCAGTCTCACTCTCTTCTTCTCTGCATCTCCATAGATAGGATCTCTGAGTCCTTGATGGTGAGCATGGTGCTGTCCCGCAGTTTATAATGTTTAACCTGTCTCTGCCACTCTTCTTGGTGGCAGTGACTGGTGGATAGGATATAATGCCACTGGGACACAGAATTCCTTGGTATTTGAGACAGTGATAGGGGAAGGAACTGCCGATTTCTTCACCGTTTTTGTTATTGTTCATGGCTTCTCTGGGACCTCAATTGCAGCTTATTTCCAGTTTGGCTTCCTCTTCTGGATAGGAGAAAGAATATACAAAGAGCCTAAGCCAAGAGTTTAGTTTTGAGTACTGGCTTCTTTCCTCCGGATGTTGCAGCTCTTCTCTAAAGGGTTTGTTTGTGGAAGGGTGTGGGGCAATGGATGATGTGGCTTCAGTGGCACCCCTTTTCTTTTTCAAAACCATAGATATTTGCTTTGTTCAAAATGTATTGTTTTTCAGGTTTATTTTCCATTTCTGAGTAAGACTTACCTCCCCCGCTTCAGAAGGCCTATTTTTTGTTAACTCTTCTCTGAGTAACTCTAAGGCATCACTTCTTCTAATCAGATCTAGCTGAATTTTACCTCTTTAAATGTTCCACAAGAGTAATCATCATTTGGTCAATAATTATTTTAAAATAGGCAAAAAAATGATAACTTAATTGCTATCCATTTGAAAATATTTTAGAACTTTTTGAATAAATATTACTAGGCAGCAATATTTGTTCTTCTTGCAATATATACAGCATTGTATTCAGAAATCAATACTATATTAGTTTATGTTTTGTTGTACAACCAAATACTGAGTCTGGATACATTATAAATCAAATACATTTATTTAGCTCACAGCTCTGGAGGCTCAGGAGGTAGCATCATTGTCTGGTTGGCCCTGGTGAACATTTTCTGCATATATTACATGGTATATGGCACAATATAAGATAGACCACAAGAGCAAACAAAAAGACAGAGAGATTCAGGATTCACATTCGTTTTACAGCAACTCATAAGAACTAACTGGGACACTGTGAGAACTACATTGTCCCCTTCTGAAGGCAGTGTCCGCAGTTCCATCAATCTCTTCCTCTTAAAATTTCCACTACCTTCACACTGTCACACTGGAAACAAGATCCCACCCCATGAAACCTTTGTAGATATACTCAAACCATCCCCAAACCATAGCAAGTGCATTTATTAATGTGTTAGAGTAAGATTAACAGAGATTGCACTGCTAATTATACTAATCATAACACTAATTTTTAGTTATCATGTTCAAATATCTTTGAAATTGCAACATTTTAGAGTCATATATTTTCCCCTTTGTTTACAAAAATAACTTTTTCCAATTTTGTCAACATTTGGAAAGGTTGATTATTGTTTTAAGGCACAACCTCTAGAGATGAAAAGGCACGTGGTTCTTTTTATATGGCAATATCAATTGTTGTGCACTCATTTCTGCTGCACTGCTAGAAATTCAAAGGTGTTCCCAGGATCAGCCAGAAAGAATCTCATGATTAATTTGTCACATACAAGACTACAGAACAGAAGTGGTGTCATATGTATCAAATAATTATCTTGTCTTTTCAAGAGAATGTTTTGATTCTCTGAAGCCCAATGACCAGAATTTGAGTAATTTGTGCTAGGAGCAGTGATAATTTGTGATGTAACTGAATATCTATTCTTTGCTACTCTTCCAGGGCATATAGTTATGAGATGTGAAAGGCAAATCATCAATGGGTTATAAAAATACTACAATTTACTATCCCGGATTCAGAATTATTATGGAAAAATGTAATTGTAGTAAATTTGAAATATATATATATATATATATGTATATATACATATATATATGGCAATTTTTTAGTCTTATTAAAACCAGATGATTTGATGCACTTTCTACATAAATGTTAGTGTTTTTTTGTTTAGATTTGAGGAAAGTGCTAAGTGTTTTCTTCTACTATGCTTCAAAGCTCTGTTAGACAAATTCTCAGCATAATACTTCTGTGGCAGCAAAAGGAGGCAATTTATAGCTTTGATGCCGAAGTTCCACATCCACCATCTTCTATTGTGCATATATGAGTCGTGTGGCTTCCCTGCTACATTAACATGCCCTTAGGCAAATATAACTGATTATTGGAATTTTTAAAATAAAATTGTAAATGATTTTGTCATGTATCCTCCATTCCTTAGTCTACCTTTTTCTAGGTTGCTACCTCACAGAAAAAGAAATTATTACACTGATTACTTTTCTTCTTAGTTTTCTCACTTTGACTCTTCAATTTGATTATTGTTATCCAAATGTAACGGTTTGTGTCTGGATGTCCCCTCAAAGACCCATATAGTCACTGGGGCCGGCTTCTAGATTTTGTGACTGGGAATACGGGTGTGAGTGCTGCACCCACCCTAGGGTAGGTGACCTATATACAATATAAGGGACAGGAAAAGCCTTCTCTCATGCACCTTTTTGCCTTTTACTCTTGTTTCTTTGGGTATCTGCCATGAACTGTTGCTCCTCTGCCATGCCATCCTGCCTTGGAGCCAGCTAATTATGGACTGAAACCTCCACAATCTATGAGTTAAATAAACCTTTCTTAATTTTGGGTGTTGAGTATTTTGTCACAGCAATGTACAGTAAAGTAACCAAGTAAATTAATCAAGATACCAAGTAATATCAGTGATATGGTTAATCTTCTGCCCATTCCTTTTTAGCTAAACTTGCCTTTGAATTTCGTATACTATCATGTCTAATGAATATTTTGCTTAAATATAAAACTCTTCTTTTAGCTAAATACTTATTTTCTCATTTGTTATTAGCTGCCAAATTATTCCTTCAAGGAAGATATTTTGATTTATTTAAAGAAAAATTTTAAGTACATTAACCAGTTAATGGTTTATGATAATATAATTTCCTTTCCAATCTAAATATTGGTAACACCAAGAAATTAAGTATCTTTGTCAGTGCCAACTGTCTTCCCTAATAGATCTCTTCTAATCTTTCTTTAGTCACATAGCATTGTAGTCTAGTTTGAAATGCATACAACTGTGTGCAATATATCAAATACCTGAAGTCTTATTTCCTTCTCTGGAATGCAAAAATGTCACATATAATTTTAGCACATGCAATTGCTAAGACAAATAATGTGTGAATACTATATTAACTGCAGTTTTTCACTAATGTATATACCATTCACTTAAATTATAGTATTAGGAACTTCTCAGAAGATGTAAGCAGTGACAAATCAGCCTTTCCAGGAATTGGAGTCCAGAAACTGTACAATAACAACTTGAGAAAGGAAGAGTGAGGGTAGTAGATTCCCTGTAACTCAGGAAGAATCTGACAGGAAAATTAGAGTCTACAGAGAAATCAAAGAGACAGAATACAATGTAGAAAAAGGAAAGGATAATCTGCTCTTTATTTCTGACTCCTAGATGGTGTCTAGTAATAAAGGGAGATTGATTCAAAGACACAGGGAAGGTAGATAATTCCAAAGGCATTCAATGAGAAATGAAGCAATGTAGTGGAGCAGTGGATAATGTGAGCTACAATATCTGCTGAGTGACTCTAGTTTAAACATCTGCCATGTCCCTGGAAAGAAAGCTTGACTGGATGCAACTCAGACTAACTATGGGTTAGCTTCATCTCTGACCTCCCAGTGTTAAAATTCCAGTGTGAATAGGTAATGGACAACCAAGGAGACATCCAGGGTCAGGGAGGTGTGGTCAGGCCAGCAAGAGACACTCAGAAATGTATAAGCTAAATGACTCAGGCTCCATGACCATGACCAGAAACCACATTCAGATTGAATTTCTTTAGATTTGAAAGTCCCAGAACTGGCAATCCTGCCTAATCCTACTGCTGGCTTCTTGGTGATTATCCAGCATAGGTCTGGTCTCTGACTACTTCCCTGTGTATCAGCATAAGCAGAGTCATACCTTGAATTGGGAACGTTACAAAATTGTAGACTCCAGAAGATAACTTCAGAACTAAGATAACAAATAAATTTCTCTTTTTTTCTTTGATTTAAAAAATTGTTCTTTGGGGGTTTTTTTGTTTGTTTTCTTTTCTTATGTAAACTTTAATTTTTGATTTTTGTTTTCTTTTTCCTTTTTTTGCTTATTTTCTTGTTCCTGTCTTGTTTACCAGGTTCTGAGGTTTTGACAATCTTCCTTTGTCCTTCAGCCTTGCTTCTAATCTCTTTTTCTTCTTTTCTCTTTTCCTTTTAAAAATTTCTCCCATTAATTAATTCTCTCTAATTTTTACTCTCTGTATAATTTCTTTTTCCCCCTCTTGCCATTTTTTGTCCTACCTTTACCCAATTGTATAGACATTTTCCTCCTCTCCAACAAGATCCTCTTTACCACTTTTCTCTCATTCTCTATCATAAAGTTTAAACTTCCAAAGTTTTCAGTTTGTATCCTCCAATTCCCAAACTCTAAATCTTTAATAGTACAACTGACCATGAAGTTTTCTTAATCTTTACAAAGTGAACTCCATAAAATTACTGTTGATCTGTTTTCTACTTTTAACTGTTGCATTTAATACATATCAGTTCTGAGTCAATTGCCTGGGTTGCCTTAATATTTACACTGTAACTGACAGTCTCTTCTCTAGGGATAAGGTTGATACAAAATTGCTTCTTATAGTATGTTAATATATACTTTATCTCTGACAATACTACTGTAGCTATTTCACAACAGGGTCATATAAGTGTTGTTATTTCTCTCAGATTAGGTTTGTGACATTAACAATACTAGAGAACATTCCAAAGAGAACTTGACTGTTAGGCTAACTACACTACATCCTCTTTTCCCAAAATAACCAAGGTGGTAAAGTATTGGTGCCATGGTAAAGGATTATAGTTAGCCACATCCAAAGTACATCACTAAGAAGCAACTAAAAAGATCTCTATACCACCAACAAACTCTTTAGACTATAGTCATTCATAAACCTCAGCACAAAACAAAGCAAACAATAACAAAAAAAATTAACAGAGGAAAAGGCAACAAAATGCCTTCCAAAACCCCAACTCCCTTGAAGTCATTCCAGAATATGAACCAATGGATGTAACTTCCTCCACTTGAATAGATGTAAGACACATCACAAGTGTTACCCTGAAAGAAGTCCATCCACAAGGAAATACAAAGATATCTATGCACACATCATTTGGGATGTATTTCATTCTTGTTTTAGTTGTTATCCTTGTGAAGACAATTCCCATATGTGTATCTCCACATCATCTATATGTCTCAGCTTCACAATGTTAGAATTACCCAACTCCTCATCTTCACCTTACCCAAACTCACTTCTATCACTGTCAGTGACACAATTACTGTTCTGTAATCATCTCTGATACTTTCTTTTAGTCATCACATTCCCTTTTTTCTACTGGTTCTTTAAAAATTACTTTCATATTCTTCTTTTCTGATTTATACATCCATCACCTTATTTAACACCTTATTTATCATTAATTCAGTGAACAACTATTGGTTAAGTACTACCAGGTGCTAGGAAATGTTTTAGGTAGTGGAGAAGTAAATTAAAGAATAAAAATCCTTTCATTCCTCATAGGACTTAGAGGAGTGAACAATGCATTATCAGATACTAACCCAAATAACCATATAATCTCAACAGAGACAACTGTAATGCCTCAAAGACAGTTGTTACTATGTGAACCTAAAATTGGATGTATAGAGAGGTGGGAGTTGATGTGTTGGCACTTATATTCAAGTTGAAATGTAAGGTATGAGTAGAAATTAGTTAAACAATGTGGACAGGGAGGAGCCTTTATGGCAGCATGCCACAGGTGCAAATGATTTATGGTCAGAGGTATTATGGTGAGTAGAAGTTGCAAGAAATTATGTGCAGAGTTAGAGAAAATGGTACAGAGTCAGGGAGCTGAAAAGGTTGATAGGGATTATGTAGTGTCTTGTACACCATATTAAGGAATACATTTTTTATTCTGAGATCTAAGAATGCTATTGAGATGTTTATAAACAGTAGGAAACAATGCATTTTGAAAGTATCATTTCACATTTTGAGATCACTTGATTTGTCTTCCAGTGGATTATATATGCATCACCTATCTCTCCATCTTGTGAATTATACAATCCAGTGTCTAAATAATCGTGCAATGTGCTGTTTAAAATTTGCTTATTTCCTCATCAAATAGTTTAGATAATACCCTATTATTTCTAGGATAAAACATCTTTTTAAAAAAACTTCATCTCATCAATTTAGATGTAGATTATGGTCTTTTCAAGGAATAACACATTTTATTTCTCTATTATGTGACAGGCTTTTCTAAAAATTTGGGAAAACACATGAAAATAAAAGATTTTGAGTCTAATTCTGTTCATAAGAAAACAAATTATACAATTAAAATCTTTTCTTAATGGGCGTTAAGTTATTAGGGATCAATGTACATTTTACTTTCTTCATTCAAATATTATGGTATTTTCTCAGGCTACTCCACTTTACTTACAGTAGATTTAGCATCAGTTATTCTGGTGTACATACTGCTGCTCTTGCTTTATTGTTTAAAACTCTTCCCAGCCAGATTATTCCTGTTAAACCTTTTTTTTCTAAAAGTAATAACTTTCTGAGCAAAGCTGAAGCATATTTTGAGTGCATGTGCACAGATACCTGGCATTTGGTGAAAGTCTATGTCCAATCCTTAAATTATTTCTCAATAGATAAAGTAAATATGAAGACAAGTGGAGAAAATTGAGGTTTTTGTCTTTAACTACTTGAAAAATTGCTTCAGTTCTTCACTAATCTGTTTTAAAGCTAAAAAGCAGTCAAAAGTAGGTGTTATGTACAAGATTTTGAAGACAATATGAAAAACATCATAATAATTGATAATAGCTGTTAAGGTGAAAGTGTTTGCAAACTATTTAATTTTTTAATGAATTAAAAGTAGCTGATATCTCTGAAACCATAAGACAAAATAAACATTTCTTCCTTATAAATTGAATATCTCACATATTTTGTTGTGTTTCTAGAAAGCTCATTAACCCAAACAAGGTGCATGAAAGTGATATTACTGGTAGAAGTGTACAAGATTTAGTCTAAGTGTCAGGAGTCCTAGATTCAAATCCTTCATCATTCACCAGTGTTACATCACTTTCCTACTCAGGAATTCAATCACTTAATCAATATTGTAAATAGTTATGTAAAACTTTTATTTGGACTTTTTTACACTTTTCAGTTTACATTAGGTTCACAGTAATGTTTTCCTGATAAACTTTGTTTCAATTTATGCTCGTGACATAGAAAACAAGATGAAATGTCATATGGTTTACAGCCAACTTAAGTTTTCTTACACTCTTAAAGAAATATTTTCATCACTGTTAGATGGTAATTTATAATTCAGAAAAATTAAATTCTACAATATTAGAGCATCATTGTAAACTTAGTTTGAGCTGTGTTTTGAAAGTCTGATTGGGTACAATATTGTAGAAGTAAAGTCAAGAAACTTGTTACAATATTCGCAAAGACAGGAATATTTATTTTACTTTTGTAGAGCTACTCATCAAAATGTACAGGACAGAAATGGGTATATCTGGTTGAAAGTACTAGGGAACTTAGGAAAAATAAATGTTCATATATATGTGCTCCGGTTTCTCTCTTGAATCTATTCCAATCAGACATTTTATCACTCTGGTCTTCAAAAGGCTGCTACTGATCTATGCCCTGCAAAATCTACTAGCAAATCGTTATGAATTTTATTTAACCTTCTTAATCTATTACACTCCCTTTCCAGAAAAAAAAAAAAAAACATTTCTTTCTTTCTTATTTCTAGCCACCCCACTGTCTTATTTCAGTGGACTGTCATCTTCATTCTCCATTGCCAAAATTTCTGTGGCAGAGAATTATTAAATGTTCATTAAACACAATTTCTCTTCTTTCTTGAAACACATTTTGACTACATTTCTTACTCATCCCTGTAAGAAGCCCATGAGTTTCGTTAAAGAAAATGCACACCAGTTATGGAGAGTGATTTCAAACTTAACCTATAAAATATTACTATACACAACCCTCCAAATGAATTCCCCTTCTACCAGCTGTGATAAACATAAGTGCTGTGACTTTGGTAAACAAGATATTAAGGAAAGTGTCATCATGAATTGAGTCTTTTGGGAGGAAAAAGAATTTATCTCCATGAGTAGCACCCATCTTGGAATTTACCTAAGGAAAATATAAAGGTTTTCTTAATATATTTAACATTTGCTTGCTAAAGTAACTACTGTTTATTTAACTACTGTTCTTTGTTTTTCTGATTTAAACATTACAATACATCAAATTTTAGTCTGTGTATCTTTTAGAAATACATTTTTTCTCCTTTGTCAATATCAGCCAAGTTCTGTTGACAACTCACCAATTTATACCTGTAATTTAATTTCTCTCCTAAACGTAGAACTACATAAACAATTGTTCATTTGACATCTATACTTGAATGAAAATTTAATGTCTAAAACTGAGCTCCTGATCATTGCTATATAGCATGCCTTACACAGTATTTTCCCATTTCAGCTACTAATCACTGCATTCTTCCAGTCACAAAGCCAAAATTGTTCAAGTCACCCTAGATCATCTGTTTTTGAATATCCTTACATCAAATTTGTCATCAAATGCTGACTCCACCTTCAATGTATCCAAAATTCAAAAAAATCACCCCTCCATTAGCAGCATCTTAATGTTGAAATCACTTCTCACCTGGATCACTGCAGTGATATAACTGGTCACAAGACTTCTTCATTTTATTAATTATACAACAAGGTGACCTTACACTATAAATTATATATTGCTAATCAGCTAGAAATCTCCAAAACTTTGTCTTCTTAGCTATATTAAAAGCCAAAATACTGACTGTATTCTGACTCCTTATTTTTTTTTCCTACTCCTGCTTACCCATTCATTTACACCAACAATGAATTTCTTCTCACTGTTCCCTGAGTATATGAAACCTAATTATTTTCCAAGGTCTTTATTCTTCTTATTCTACCAAGAATGTAGTTTTCCAATTCAATTTTAAATGCCCTCCCAACATGAGGTGTTAGAATCATGGGATGCTGTGCTCATCAGTGGATGACTTTGCTGTTAGGAGAAGAGTCCTTGTTGGATAGATGTCACTGGAGCAAAACCTAACATAGTATATTACTTCCCCATCTCTTTCCCTCTCTCTGCCTACTGATTGCCATGGATCGAGCAGCCCTTCTGATATGTAGTTTCTGCCTTGAAGCCACTCTAGTGTGGACTGAAACCACTTGAAAACGGGACTCAACTAAGCCATTCTTCCATTAAATTGTGGGTGTCAGGTATTGTGTCCAGCATGGCAAAAATGACAGATACAAAACTGGTACAGGAGGCATGATATTGTCACTGGACCTGGACTGTGAGACCCTGAGCTTAAAATAGGGAACACATTCCTCCTAATTAAAGCAAGTTTGCAGATTCACTAATTACAGTTGTGGAAAAAAATCAGGATGCATCAGTAAAAGAGACATTATTAGGCTTTATTAGGATGCACTTAAGAGCAAAGTCTGGTGCTCAGAAAAAGGAGACACATTACAAGCCACAGTTGAGTACATTTCAGTATTTATTAAGGTGGGTGATCTGGGATGTGCATTGTTACTATCAGTTAGGTTACAGTGTAAGCCATCTCCATGTATTTGAAATTGAGGTATGCTGCCACCAATATTACTGGTTTCTGAAGATGGATGAATTGGAATTTACAGGTGAAAAGGGTAAGTTAAGACCCTGAATTAAAATTTACAGGCTCATTGTAAAATGACCTTTAGGCATTTTTTTTTGCACAAACCTGAATTGCTTGGAAAGGAAAAAGTGTAACTAATTTTGGCATCTTTAAGAAGTATTTTTTTGTTAAAAGTACGGCTTAAAATCTCAATTTCCTTGTCTCCTTTTAACCTTAGTTTTCATTTTTTTATCCTACCTCATCCTTACCTTCCAGAATTCAGTCTTTTATTTCTAAGGGTTGCAAAAGACCCAAAAGTCCAACTTCATATAACTTTTCAGCCTGAGGCAGAGCATTGATCTTGCCTAGCCATGGACCAAAAGTCTCATCCTGACTAATCTAAAGGAGACATAGGAATGTCAACTTTTGTCTTTTTAAGAATAATCATATTTTGATAATCTGCAAATTAGGGCAAGTGCATATCTGATATTAACATACCACAACAATGGGGCATGCAAAATAAAAGAATTCCAATGTTTAGTATCGTGGCAAAAAAAATAAAGAAATAAAGCGAGAGAGAGAACTTTCTTTCACCAGGTTGTTTTAGAGAAACGGGATTAAAGAAAGTTATTAAAGTATACAGCAGAGTCTGGTACTGTGCTAATTTGTGAATGTAGACCTTGTAATGAAGAAGACACATTTGCAGAGTTGTTAGGAATATATATATAAAACATTCTGTTTTGATAATAGGACAAGTTTCACCTTGTGTTGTTATAATATTGAAGGCCATTTACTTTTGTAGAATGGCTTTTTAAAAATCATTTCACTTTTATTAGCAATTAAATATATCTTCTTTAGTGTCATTTAGACTTTCTGTGTATGTTTCCTAAGAAGTTTAATGTGATCCATAATATTTTTAAGTACTACTTGGAAAAGAAATATAGCAATTAGATGATATCTGTGAAAAACTGATCTGGCCCATTGATGCTATTGTTGGGGCACAATTCTGTGTAGCTTGGGAAATTTCCACAACTCTATAAGACTGAGAGGTTACCTGGTTGATCTATGTTTTTAACCCAGCATGTTTGAGTACGTGGGTATCCTAATGTACATCATTTTATCTATCCTGCAGGCAAGTAAGGCTATACATTTGTGCCAAAGAACAAATGGGTATTATTCAGAGCTGTTCATTCTTTTCTAGCTCTGGACACCCAGTCAAGCCAGTATGTCTTAACACAGTACTGTGATCATAGACTTGGGTAAGAACCTATCCCATAATTTCAGTGACATTGCTCCATTTATCATTACTATAGATTTTTGTTTTATTCACAACAAAGGGATGTTAGTTGTCTGTTACTCCATGATAAATGTCACCAAATATGTTTATCCCAGACCCAAAAATATTTATTACAAACAGATTGTTTTCTATTATCATGGTATGTTAGGAGTCTGTGGTAGATCAGCATCTCTGTATTTTAGAACTGAGTATTAATTGCGGCTAGAGAAAAAAATTTTCCCCTTGAAAATTTTATGAAGAATCTCATTTATTGACCATTGAGAGACACTGGATTTGATAGCAAGTTTTAAGTTTGTCACTGAACTTCATAGCAATTTTATAAAATTTGAAGTTTTACTCCACCCTTTCTCTGTAGAAGAGATACCCACAATGGTAGCCCAAATACCCTAGAAATGGACAATTGTTTACAAACCTAGGATGTATCTTTGTTAAAGTTTTTGACATATTATTGGACTTGGTAAAGGGAAACAATAGTTTATTCATTGGAGAATGGTGTAAGGCAGTCATGCATAAACTTTTTAATGCTTTCGGTGACACAAACAGCATATAATGGTTAAAAAAATTGAACTTTCCCTGTGATTTTAGACATAATCAAAACTTTGCATGACTGTAAGTTACAGATGCAGAGGTTGGTGCAGTATTTGGAGCCCCTTAATACATTTAGGTCTACTTGTAAGGTAACATTATTATTTTTATATATAATTTCACTTAATTCTTCCTGTTGGGTTTGAGTTAAAGCGAGATGTGTTCAAGTTCAGGTTAAGAGCAGAATATACTGATTGAGAGAAAGAAAGCTTCTGTCTGAGAGAGACAGAAGGTGTCTTGATTGGTTTGCTAAACTCTGTCTTTTCTAGGGATTTTTGTAGAGTAAAACCATGAGGTGAGACAGGTCCAAGGTGGGGAAAAATAGGAACTTGCAAAAGGGCATAAGGTGGAACAGAACTATGGTTAACCAATAAGATTAATTACTCACAAAATTGATTAAATCATAACAAATGGAGAAGTGAGTCACATAGTAAGCGGGCATGCTTAACAGCAGTGACTCTTCCTGTAGGGAGTAGGGATACAGAACTATTTAGACTTTCATTCTTTTGTTGTGGGTGTATTTACTAGATCCTTTTCTTGAAATCTGGCCCACAGCAGGAGATGTTTGTCTCCTCCAAGGTTGCCAGGTATCTGAACTTCTGCACTGGCTCCTTTGAGGGTTCAGCACTGTCTGACAGCCTGTAATATTTCTAACTAACTCAGCTGCCTGTATCAGCATGGCTTCCCTAATAAGTACGGAAACATTCCCCTATTTAGTGAACTTACTTTATAGTACTGTGTACACTGACTCCTGGGGTCCAACAATCTCCTTGCTTGGAAAGTTGTGTGACTCACTGAAATTGTAGGATCTTTTAGAGAGATCTCCTCATGTTCTAGGTCCTGGCTGACCTTGAAATATCAAGGTCAAAGTACTTGTTTTTCTTTTATCCTAGCTACCTTTTTGAGCTTTGATCTCTAAACCTTAGTTTTTGAACATTCAGAAGGTCACTTACACCAGTATTTGTTAGGGACCAAAAATTATAAATTGAGTCTAGAGGATGTCAAAGGGCATTCTTGCTCTGCTTTGCGGGCCAGTTGGAATATGGCAAAACCCAACTTTCTACAGGCTACCACTTAGATCTTCATGACCAATAAAGTTGTGGCATCCAAAGGACAGGATGAGATCTGCTGAGGATAATACAAGGAGGGTACTAGTATTGCAAAGTAGGAAAGGGGTTTAACTTATTTCTTTTATGATATTAAGCTTGCCCATTCCACTACTACTTGGACACTATACCAAGTAAGTACTGTACCCTTCCCCCTGCACTTCTCACTTTCTAGAAAAAATAAAAATGGGCCAGCCAAAAACTCTTTTCTCTTTGTTCATACCAAAGTACTGACCTCTGGACCTTCATTTTGTGAATTATTAAGTTTTGTTTCTAGTTTATCTTCATTCCTTGCTGGATCCCTCATTCAGACAGTTGGGGATCTTGAATAGGTCCTGAAAGGTTTTTGCCCTAGTATAAATAACTATAATTATGGTAGTCATCTATCATGGCAGAAGGCCAAAGTGGGAATGTTTAGCACTTCCTCCTTCTTTTACAGGCCTAATTGCAACTCCCTTTCCTGCACACAAAGAGAATTCCAGTCAGTTCCTCATATGTCATCAATGTCTGCCCCATACACCACTTCCAATCAGAGGTCATATAACCCTCTGCCTCTCTGTATCTGGTCGAAGGGGACAGCGCGGCCACCACAGGTTGTGTGCTCCTTTCCATGTCCTCAATAACCCTGTTCTTTTCCATTTTTTTTTTTACTTTTTGCTTTTCTATTGCACCAGAAATCTCTAACAGATTCCTGGAAAGTACTGAAGTGGGAGCAACAAGTTTAACTATCATAATTTTATTTGGATACTGAGCAATTTGCAATATAAAGTATGGCCAAAAAGCTGCTATTTCTTTTATTTCAGTTATGATTGCCTTAGGAGTCAAATTCTTTAGAATGTTAACATGTAACAGTTACAAAGTTTAAAAATTTTAAATCAAGAGCAAAGTTAGCATTTTAGCTTAATTATTATTACGATACTATTATATTAGAACTATCTGGTTCTTGTGGCAATGTTTAGAATCTATTTAAATTTTTATTTTAGTAGAAAATAACTTTTAATTAGATACTTTATCTAATTATAAAATATTAAACGACATTACAAAACCTTTACCTATGTCTGATACCTTTAGTTTAAACAAAATGTCCTTTCAATTACAAAATACTTATTTACAGTTGTACTAGTTTACTCACATCCAGCCATTAATAATTAATTGTGACATTGCCCAGACTTTATATCATTCAGGCACATATAAATATCATAAAAAATTATATAATGATCATATAAACATAAAGCTGAAAAGTCTGTTATTATGAAAAACATTCTAGAAGCTGTTAGGATAAGGCATCTTTTTCATTTTGAAATCCTAGAAGACCTATACTTTTGGGAAAAATAAAAACTGAATGTACCTGAGATTAGCAATAATTAGCATCATGGCTATATAGATAACATCATATATATCTAGTTAGTTTTTTAAAGGCAAAATTTAGATTTTTTAAAACAATTTAACACAGTGTAACTGTACTTAAAAGAAGTAAAAGATATCTTTAGAGCTCTTATAAGTTTAAGAAACAGTTTATTCACCACAGATATATATGACAATGAAAACAGGTTTGTTTCAGCCCTCAGCCTTCTGAGGTAGGAGGATCAATTTGAAGCCAGCCTGGGCTACAAAGTGAGTTCAAGGCCAGCCTGAACTGAATAGTGAAACTCTCAAAAAAACCAAACCAAACCAAAACAAAACAAACAAAAAAATACCTGGTTAAAAGAAAGCAGGTTTGTTTAATCAAAACCAATAAATGTGGAACAAGTCTTAAATTGCAAGACCAAATTTAAAAGATGCCAAACATTTCACTTTTTATGTCTAAAGTCAAGACATATATTGTATAAAAGAGAAAAGCTTTGTTCTCTTTCTCTGCTTTTGGTATCATTAATTCTTGCTTCTAGGAATGAGTCCGGGAATATTGCTTTCCTTTCAACTTTATTAAGGAGTTTGAATACTGGCGTTAGATCTTCTCTAAATATCTTATAGAATTCAACAGTGAAACAGGACGTAAGCTTCAATTGCTGGTAGTTTTTTTTATTTCTTAAGCCTCACTGATATTGGCATATTTAGAATTTTTATATCTTTTTTATTCAACTTTTGCAATTCATCTGTTTCTAAGAATCTGTCCATTTCTTCTGTTTTCCATCTTATTAGAGTACAGGTTCTCAAAGTAAGCATTGATCTGGTTTTCTGCAAGATCCATTGTAATTTCACCCTTTTCATCCATAATGTTGTGGATTAAGTCTTTTCTTTCATTTTTTAATAAGATTAACTAAGGATTTGTTAGCTTCACATGGAATTTCAAGAATCAACTGTTCATTCTTTTTATTTTTTTCTTAGTTTAAAATGCATTAATTACTAATCTTTATTATTTTGTCCCTCAGACATGTATTGGGGTTAACTTGCTCTTTTTTTTCGAAAAGCTAAAAGTTCAACTTTACATTACTAATTTCAGTTTGCTTTGTTTTACTGATGTGAGAATTTACTACTACAAGTTTCCCACTTGCATTGTATTTCCTAAATCCTGGTATGTTTTGTTGATAGTATTAATTGTAGAATTTGTGTACTTTCTTATTTATTTTAATTTCAATTCATTTAATATTTAACTTAATTCAATGTCTTCTTTAGTTTCATTTAATTGGTTGTTCAGAAAGGTGTTATTTAGTTTTCATGTACTTATGAAATTTTTGTAGTTTCTTTTGAAGTTTATCTCAAATTTCATTGTGCTATGATGTAATAATATCTACTAAACCGTTTGTTCAAGGTTTGTTTCATGTCTGATATTTATTTTTTTATTTCCTGTCTAGTTGATCTATTTGTGACAGGGAGGGTCTGAAGTTCCTGTTGCAATTGTCTTAGTTATTATTTGACTTTTCATAACCATTAATGTTTGGTTTATATAGTTGGGTATACTGGTACTTGGTGCATATCTATTCATTATTGTTTACTATTTCTCTTGAATTGTTCCCCTAGAAAGCATGCACTGACCTTGTCTCTTGTGTTCAACCTTGGCTTGAAGTCCACTTTGTCTCCAATTAGAAACTCCTTCTTATTTGTTGGTTCTTGTTCCATGAAATATTGCTCTATCATCTGACTTTCAGACTATGATTTTTTTGAGTTAACTGTGCTTTTTTGCTTGTATGCTGTGTATTGTTGGATTTTTGCTTCTCGACTCATTCTGCCAATCTGTTCTTTTAATTAGCAAATTGAGATTATGGACACAAATGCCTATAACTGATATATATATTGACTTATCCTTGTCATGTTATTTTTCTGTTGATGACCTCATTTCTTTTCCCACTGTTTAATTACTCCACTTGCCTTGTGGGTTTTTTCTGTTGGGATTCATGGAAATATTGTTTGTCTTTCTTGGCTCATTCTAGATTATCTTTCAGATCTTTTTTGAGTGCTAATTTTGTGGTCATGTATTTTTCAGGCATTCTTGTCATGGAAGTATCTTATTTCTCCAACAATTTTGGAAGATAATTATGTAGAGTACATCAATCTGGGTTGGAGCTTGTTAACAAAATCAGAGAAAGACTTAATCAAAAAATGACAACTACTGGCCAATCACTTCAATGTACATATATGCAAAATTCTTTAATAAGATGCTAGCAAGTAAATACAACAAATACAACAAATGATCAAGAATGTTACACACCATCACAAGTAGAATTCATTCTAGAAATGCAGGAATGGTTCAATATATGCAAATCAATAAAAGGAATACACCACATTAATAGAACCAAAGACAATAACCGAATGATCATCTCAATAGACACAGAAAAAGTACTTGACAAACTTAACAACCATTTATGATGAAAATTTTACAGCAAATTGGAATAGAGCATCTTTACTCAAACAGATAAAAGACATCTATGACACACCAATAGCCAAGATCATATTAAATGGTCAAAAATTGCAAATTTTGACTTAAAATCAGGAACAAGATGATGATGACAACTATTTTCGCTTTTTTTTTTTTTTTTTTTTGTACCGGGGATCGAACTCACGACCTTACACTTGCCAGGCAGGTGCTTAAGCCACTGAGCTAAAGCCCCGGCCCTATTTTTTTTAAATTTTATTTAAAGAGAAAAAAACAACCAGACAAAACAGAAAAATGGTAGCAACAATACAGAATTCCAAAGGGAAAAAAATAAAAGAATAAAAACAAGCAAACAAAAAAACCAACAACAACAAATAAAAGAAAAACACTAAGAAAGTTTTACTCTTAACATTGAAGTCTCGAAACATTAAACAGAGTCATTACACAACAGACATAATAAAATTTAGAAGCTTAGAAAAGGAAGTGGTTAAATTATCATTATTTATAAGTGACATTATACTCTACATAGAAGAACCCAAAAATTCGCCAAAAGATTACTAGATTTAATTATCTCATTTAGTAGTATAGAAGACTACATAGTCAGCACTCAAAATTTAATAGCATTCCTGTACACAAATAAGAAAATCACTGGAAGAGAAATAAGGGTAACAATAACTAACATAATAGTATGGAGAAAAATGAAATACTTATGAATCAACCTAACAAAGGAAATAAAAGTCCTTTATATTGAAACTACAGTACTGTGAAAAAGAATCTTAAAGAGAATATCAGAAAATGGAAAGTTATAACTTGTTGTTGGACAGGTTGAAAAAATATGTTGAACATGGCCATACTTTGAAAATTGTTATACAGAACTAATGTAATCCTGATCAAAATATCAAGGGCATACCTCACAGAATTAGAGAAAACAGTCCTAAAGTTCATTTAAAACTAAAAGAAACATAGAGTAACAAAAACAGTTCTGAGAAACAAAGGCAAAGCACAGGGTATCATAATCCTAGACTTGAAACTACCCTATAAAGCCACTGTGATAGAAACACCATGGGACTGGAAAAAAATACAGACTCATGGATCAAAAAATGTTTTAAAAAGATTAGAAGATGAATAAAAAATTCCAGACACACTCAGTAACCTTATCTTTCACAAAAGGTCCAAACACCTTCACTGAAAGAAAGATACCCTCTTTAATAAGTGATGCTGGGGAAACTGGCTTTCCATATGAGGACTAAATCTACACCGATATCTATCACCATGCACTAAATGAAAATCAAAATGGAACAATGGTCCAAAAATAAAATAGAAATAAAAATAAAGTAAAAATATAAATCTGCTGGAAGATACAATAGGTAGAATTCTTGAAAATATAGATGTAGGCAAAAACCATATGAACAAATCCCCAACTTCACAGGAAATATTACAAAAAATCAACACCTGGGATCTCATCATATTAAAAAGCTTTTGCACAGCAGTAGAAAACACCTACAGAGTGACGAAGCCAACTCATAGAAAGAGGAAAATGATTACCAGCTGTTCATCAGACAAAGAAATAATATCTAGTATATATAAATAACTCAAACATTCAGAACTCTCAAAATTTAAAGACTCAAAGAAAAATGGGTTTATGAAATGTATACAGATTTCTCAGATCAAGAAATACAAACAGAAAATAAATATATGAAAAAGTGTTCAATATCACTGGTCATTTTAGAAATAAAAGTTAAAGCAGTATTGAAAGACCATCTCACTCCAGAAAGAATAATTATCATGTAGAAATCAACCAATAACAAATTCTGGTGAGGCTGTGGAAAAAAAGAACACTTTTTTACTGCTGGTGGGATTATAACTTGGTATAACAAATATGGAAAGCACTATGCAGTTTCCTCAAAAAAAAAACTGTAACTACAAGTTGCATTGATTTAACTATATCTCTTTCTAGTATCTTCACAAAAGAGTTAAAAGCATCATACTAGAGTGATATATCCATACGCATGTTTATAACAGCACAGTTTTTATCAGCTCAATCTTCGAAATAGCCCAGATGCCCATCAATGGATAAATGAATAAAGAAAGTGAGGTATTTATATAGAATGGAGTACTATTCTTCCATAAAGGAGAAACCTGAGACATTTTTTGGTAAATAGATGCCCATACTTGAGCCCACACTTTTTAGGGAAATAAATCAGACACATATTTTTGAATAGCACATTGCTTATACTCTGTCTGAAAATGAAAGAGTAAATAAGTAATAAAATGAATAATAGATTTTAGAAGGTAGGAAGAAAATTTTCAAGTAGGAAAAGGAATAAGGGAAGAGGAAAAGGAAGGAAGGGAAAAGGGAAAAACAGGAATAAGAAGGAAAAGATGAAAACAAGTTTCTTTGAAGAGGAGAAGAAGGATTGAAGATAAGGGAGGAGAATGTGGAAGAAAAGAAGTATATTATATACAAGTACAAATTCTCTATGATGAATGTGATCATTATATATATTAAAATTATATCAATAAAATTAATTTTAAAAATAAAACAGAACACTTATTATTTACTTTGTGTGTATTAAACTTATGTACTCTTAAATTTATAAGCGTAACTTCAAATCTTAGATTCACATCATACTTTGCTTTCAGATGTATCTCTATTCCAAGATATGTAGATTGACTCACAAACCAAGACAGTAGTTGCTTGTTTTACAAATCATAAACTGATTATTTTAAACATTTTAAAAGTCAAGACTTAGTCCTTTAGTCTTTGCTTTTGTTTTCATTGTTGTTGTTGCCTGTTTTGTTTTTCCTTCTCATTTTTGTTTTGATTTTGATTTTGGTACTGGGGATCAAACTCATGACCTCACACTTGCCAGGCTGGTGCTTATGCCACAGAACTAAAATCCCCAGCATTTAGTTTTTTACTCTTTAAATTCAGTTTTCAGTAACCAGAATTCTAACAGTGAAAAACACAAGAAATTATCTTAGTAATATATAGAATATTTGCTTAAGAATCTATTTTTAATTATATCTAACACACACACACACACACACACACACACACACACACCATATATATAATGTTTATTGTTGTAGGTCTCAGATTACAATAGGCTCCAGAAATACCTGGAGAAACTGAGTGGAGGAAACTGAAGCAATTTCGTTCAAGAAGCTGCTTTTATAGCCACAGAGGGGGATTTTGGTCCAGTAGTTTCTCAGACCCAAGGGCCACATCTTAGGGAATAGCTTATAAAAATATTTCAATATTAGAAATTTAACTCTTAAAGAACACAAGAAAGTAATCTTAAAAGTTTATATATTAGTAACTTATCAAAATACATTTAGTAACTAGGCATTGTGGCTCACTCATAATACCAACACTTGGGAAACTGAGGCAGGAGAATCATCACAAGTTTGAGACAAGCATTCCTCAACTACATAGTGAAATCTTATCTGAAAACACAAAATATCACATTTAATAAATTATGTTAGATTTTATAAGCCTCAAAAATTCAAGACTACTCGAATTTATATTTAGCAACTGATGACTTAGATGCAACTATGTATATTTATAAGCATAAAACTTATTTGCATTTAATTATTTTCCCAATTTAACTATTATTAGATGACTCTTGAGAACTAAAGCATAGCATATTTACCATTTTAAGCTATATATTTTTATTTTTAATGAAGTACAGGTCTTAATTATTACTAATAGACACAGATAACAATAGACATGTATCTCTAAAATAAACTTTTTTGATAAATATTATCTTCATTGACTAACCACCTGGGTGGAAACATGATACCAATTTTAAAGATATTGTTACTCATATTAACTCACTATTAAACCATATGAACAAAAGTTTTAAGCAGTATCATATCCGCATATTTATAAACCAACTTATGTAAAACATTTGGAGTATAGTATATATCTAAAAGTTAACACACATATTAACCTAAACTAGATACAATCTTTAGATTTTTTTAAGGCTTTTATTTTAGAATCCATATAAGCCTCAAGTTCATTAGTCTTCATTCTCTAATGATTGTAGTTTTGCTATCCCTCAAAACCTAAAGAATTGATTTTATTTTATTGTTGTTTTTGGAGAGCTCTAACAGAACTAGAAGTCTATAAAGGAAAAAAATAAAAAGAAAATACAAATTGTTGTGCTAAATTTTTATTAATGAAGCAGCTACATGTACTTTCAATCAACTATTAAAACAAATTAATGGGCAGAAAAAAGGACAAGAAAACATATATAAAGTATGCATTAAAGCGCACTTTTAGATGTATAGGCCATGCTAAATTATAATAATCATTTTTATTATTGTAAGTTTATAACTATAAATGAACTAGTCAGTTGGAATTTTTGCCTAGGGTTTATCAATTAGCTCTTTTTATGTGAGTCATAATAATATTTTTAGACTTTAACCTACTCTTAATATCTTCTTGCTAATTAACACTTTAGCCATAACCAATAAAAGTCAGAAGGGGGAAAGCGAAAAGAGCTTCAAGACCTTGTGTTTTTACTCTCTAATATACATTTGGAGTAAAAATTTTTATTTTCAATTTGTTCTGAGTCTGTGAGATATAACTTGAAGGTAACAGATATTGAGTTATCCATCATAATAATATAAGATCTACAACAGTCTTTAAAAATGTCTCCTGTATACTGCTGGAAAGAGATAAAGAAAAGACATGATCCTTCCCCAAAGTCACATAATTACAGCTACTACCTCATCCTGTGGTCCTTCAGGCTCCCACCACATGCAGCAGTTGGGTGCTGAAATTAGGCCAGGTCATGTGTGTAACCCACCCAATGCCAGAGTCTTGCTATGTTTGCACCCTGCTCTGTTACTATAGAATCAGAACCCTCGAGATTGATGGGTGTGCCCTGTTTTCTGTCAGTGCCTGCTCCAAGTATCCGTGCTTACCACAGAGAAAATCTATTTTAAGCTTGTTCAAATTTGATAACCAGATCAAGAAAGCAGTAAAGAAAGTTGTGCACAAGAGCTGGATTTTACTAAAACATTTCCCCAAAGATTTTTATACATGGAGACCTGTAGCAAATATGAGGAACTCATAGAAGATTTTTAAAAGTCTAAAGTTTTCACTTAACAACTACAGATCATATATAAGGGAAAACAGAGCCCATGGGCTTCCCTGCCCCCTCCCATGCTGTGGGACACTCTAGGCTTCTGTACTCACCATTTCTCAGTCTCTCTCTGATAAATAATATCAGAAAAATATTGAAGTATTTTAGAAAGGGTGAGAAAAGAAATAACAGTATGGAATACCTTTCAACTGAGCTTACCAGACTTGAGGTCTCCTCAGCTTCCATGACTCTGTTTACATTTCTTCATGGTCACCAAGATAAACTATCATGAGGCTGAGTCTGTGAGGTCCCCAAGGCTGAAATAAGGAACCTGTCCTTCCCTTTAAAATAAATTTTCAGGTTCACCAGTTCCCATGGAGGAAAATGAATTTTCTAGAGACATGAATAAAGGTTTATTAATATACACTCAGGAACAGAGTGCAGGTGCTCAGAGGAATTAGACACATATGGAGCCAATTTTGAGTACATTTAAGGGGGTGTATTTAAAATGGATGATCTAGGATGTGTGTTTTTACTGTCAGGATAAAATGCAATATTTCTACATATGTATGAAGTTGATGTATGCTTCCCAACAATATTGTTGCTTTCTGTAGATTCAAGAAGCACAATTAAAGGTGAAAATGATATAAGAGAAATATATCTCCCAACCTGCTAGATTTCAATTGTGTCAAGGTCATAGTCCCACAAGATTGAAGAACAAAGTCACAAACCTAAGGAAGTTAGGAAGGTTTTGTTGAAAGTATGGAGAAGAAAAGTTGCTATGATCAATAAATGTAGTATACCACATCAATAGAGCCAAAGATAAAAATAGCATGATCTTCTCAACACATGCCGAAAAAGCTTTTCATAAATTCCAACATATGTTCATGATAAAAAACCCTACATAAATTTGGAATAGGTGGCAATCTGACAAAGGTTATCTATGACAAACCAACAGTTATCATTATACTAAATGGACAAAAACTAAAAACTTTCACTCTAAAATCAGGAACAATATAAAGATGTCCACTATCACCATTCCTACTCAGTATAGTTCTGGAAACATTAGCCAGAGAAATCAGACAGGAGAGTAAAATGAAAGGAATATGTATAGGAAAGGAAGAAGTTAAATTATCTCTCTTTGCATCTGCATAGATAACCCCAAAAACTCCACTAAAAGACTACTAGAGTTAATAAACAAATTCAGCAATATAGCAGGATACAAAGTCAACACTGAAAAATCAGTAGCATTCCTGTATACAAACAACAAACTAACTGAGATAGAAATTATAGAAATAACAACTTTCAAAATAGTATCTAAAAAAATGAAATACTTAGGAATCAACCAAGATTGTGAAAGACGTATACTCTGAAAATTATACTACTCTAAAAAAGGAGATTGAAGGAGATATTAGAAAGGGGAAAGATATCCTTTGATCTTGGGTAGGAACAATTGACATTGTGAAAATGGCCATACTCCCAAAACTCTTTGCACAGATGTAATACAATCCCAATCAAAATACAATTGACATAATTTTACAAATTTAGAGAAAACATTCCCAAAATTGATTTGGAAACAGAAGAAATCTATAATAGTAAAGGCAATTCTGGGCAACAAAGGCAATGTAGGAGTCCTCTAAATTTCTAACTGGAAATTATACTACAAAGCTACAAATGATAAAAGTAGCATGCTACTGGCAAAGAAATAGACCTAAGGATTACTGGAACAGATTAAAAGATGGAAACACAACTACAAAGACACTCAGCCACTTTATATTTGGTAAAAGAGATAAAAAATTTTTACTGAAGAAAGGATAACATCTTTAATAAATGGTATTTGAAAAATTGGCTTTCCACATGCCAAAGACTGAAACTAGACACATATGTATCTTCAGACTCTAAACTAAAGTCAAAATGGATTTAAGATCTAAATATTAAAACAGAAACACTAAGTCTACTGGAAGATAAGGGAGGTAGAAGTCTTGGAAACATAGGGGTAGGGAAAGAGTTCATGAGAAAATGCAATGTGCATGGTAATTATTTCAAAGAATCAACAACTGGGATCTCACATTATTAAAATATTTTTGCACTTCAAAAGAAAACATCAACAAAATGAAAATAAGCCCGCAGAATGGGAAAGAATTTTTGCTGGCAGTACCTCAGATAAAGTACTTATTATATCTAGAACAAACAAAGAATTGAGAAACATCAAGCCCCACAAATTCAAAGACCTCCCCAAAAATGGGCATCTGAGATGAACACACATTTCTCAGATGAATATATACAAACAGCAAATAAATACATGAAGACATGTTCACCCTCACTGGACATTCAAGAGATGCAAATTAAAACAAAATTGAGATCTTATCTCACTCCATGAAGAATGGTTACCATCAAGAAATCAAATGATAACAAATGTTGGTGAGGAAAAAGGAGCACTTCTCCACTATTGGTGGGAATGTAGACTGGTGCAGCCACTGTGGAAATCAGTATGGAGATTCCTCAAAAAATTAGGATTGGAAGTTCCATTCAATCCAGCTATTCCCTCCTGAATATTTTCCCAGAAAAATTGAAAATGTCATGTCACAGTGATATATGTGCACCCATGATTATAGCAGCACAATTTGTAATAGGTAAATCTTGGAAACAAAAGAAATGCCCATCAACTGTTGAATGGATGAAACAGATGTGATATTTTTATACAATGCAATATTAGTCAGCTATAAAAAGGATGATCTTGAGGATTTTATAGGTAAACAGAGTCAACTTGAGAATATCCTCATAATATAACAACTAGCGATGTTTTCTTTTTTCAAGTTTTTTTTTATTTTATTTTAAAGAGAATAAAACAAAAGAGGGCAGAACAAAGCAGGCAAGAACAGAACAACATAAGGAACACTTTACAATAAGACACCCAGACATTAACAGTAGCTATCAAAATATCTCTTTCTCTGCTATAGTTGAGCATAGTTTCAAATACAATAACATCAAACATACCAAAATAGTATAAAACCATTCAAAAGAATGAAAGAATTACAGAACATTCTGAACCGAATAACAGAGAAAGATCAATGGTTACTATAATATCTCATTTTCAATAAAAAATTTTGTTTATACTATCACATATATTAAAATCCCAATAAGACACTACATGATAGAACTGCTAGTAATAGAATAATAGAAGCATGGTAGGAGTTCTAAGCAAGATGATATTAAATAAGCAATGGCTGCCATAATGTTTTGTTTTCTTCAAAACAACTGTTCAGACCATCACACACAATAAAGGCAAACAAAACAGAATAAAACAATTCCAACTGATGAATGAAAACATTGAAAGGGCTCAAAGCAATGAAATGGGAAATCATGATTACCATAAAGTCTTATATACGCTTACCAACTCTCATACTAGGGAGACGATACATTATTTACACATGTGAGTTTGGTTTATTTTGCTTATGAGTATGGTCTCAAGTTATGTCCATTTATTTATAAATATCTCAATGTGATCATTTTTTATAGCTGGGTAGTACTCCATTGTACAAAAATACCACATCTTTTTTATCCATTGCTCAATTGATGGGCAATTAGGTTGTTTCCAAGATCTGGCTATTACAAATTGTGCTGCTAGAAACGTGGGTGCACATATTCCACTGTGGTATCATGTTTTCAGTTCTTCTGGGAATATGCCTAGAAGTGGAATAGCTGGATCAAATGAGACTTCCAAATCCAGCTTTCTGAGGAATCTCCAGACTGACCTCCACAGTGGTTACACCAGTCTACACTCCCAACAAAAGTGCAAGAGAGTTCCTTTTTCCCCACAGCCTCTCCAGCATTTGTTTTTGGTAGTTTTTTTACTCTGGCCATTCTTTCTGGGGTGAGATGGAATCTCAGTGTGGTTTAAATTTGCGTTTCTCTCATGACTAATGGTGATGAACATTTCTTCATGTATTTATTTGCCATTCGTATTTCTTCATCTGAGAATTGTCTATTCATTTCAGTTGCCCATTTTTGTATTGGGTCTTTAAATTTTGAGGGTCTGATTTTTTTTTAATTCTTTATAAGTTCTAGAGAGAGGTGCTTTGTCTGAGTGACAGTCCATTAAGATTTTTTCCCAATTTGTGGGCTTTCTTTTCACTCTGTGGGAAGTCTCTTTTGACATGCAGAAACTCTTTAATAAGATGTGGTCCCAGTTATTGATTCTGAGAAGTATATGGGGTTTGATTCTTCTTCATGAATTCTCTACTTACCCCTATATCTTCGAGGTTTTTACCTACTTTGTCTTCCAACATATTTAGTATTTCTGTTTTAATATCTAGATCTTTGATCCATTTAGTTTAGTACATGGTGATAGACATGGGTCTAGTTTTAGTCTTCTGCATATGGACAGCCAATTTTTCCAGCACCATTTGTTGAATAGACTGTCATTCTTCCAGTGATCATGTTTGACCCCTTTATCAAAGATAAGGTGCTTGAGTGAGTTTGTGGTGGTGGTTGTATCTTCCAATCTATTCTTGGACCTAATCTTCAGGTCTGTTTTTATTTCAGTACAATGTTGATTTTATTACTGTAGCTTTGTAGTATAATTTCAGGGATTATGATGCCTCCTGCCTTGCCTTTGCAGCTTAGAATTACCTTGGCTATTCTAGGTCTCTTCTGGTTCCAGATGAATTTTAGGAGTGATTTATCTAGATCTATGAGGTGTGTTAGTGGTATTTCGGTTGGGATTGCTGTGAATCTGTATAGTAATTTTGGGATAATGGCTATTTTCACAATGTTTATTCTTCTTATCCATGAACAAGGGATGTCTTTCCATTTTCTGAGGTCTGCCTCGATTTCCTTTTTCAGGGTATTATAAATTTCCCTATATAAGTCTTTTTCTTCTTTCATGAGATTAATGCCTAAGCATTTCATGTTTTTGAATGCTAGTGTGAAGGATGTGGCTTCACTTATTTCTCTCTCAGTATTTTTGTTGTTAGTGTATAGGAATGCTATTGATTTTTGAGTATTGACTTTGTATCTGGCTACATTGCTGAATTTATTTATTATATCTAGGAGTTTTTGAATGGAGTTTTTCGGTCTTCTATGTAAACTATCATGTCATCTGCAAATAATGATAATTTAACTTCCTCTTTTCCTATATATACTCATTTTATTTCTCTCTCTAATTGCTCTGGCTAGTATTTCCAGTATTATATTGAATAGGAGTGGTATTAGGGGACATCCTTGGCTTGTGTCTGATTTTAAGGTAAAGGCTTTCAATTTTTGGCCATTTAGTATGATGCTGGCTACTGGTTTGTCATAGATTGCCTTCATCATATTGAGGTAAAAGACCATCTATTCCAATTCTCTGTAAGATTTGTATGAATGAGTGTTGGACCTTATCAAAAGCCTTTTCTGCATCTATAGAGATGATCATGTGGTTCTTACATTTGGCTCTATTGATATGGTGGATTACATTTATTGATTTATGTATGTTGAAACATCCCTGCATTCCTGGGATTAAATCCACTTGGTCATGGTATATAAACTTCTTGATGATTTTCTGCATCCTGTTTGCCAATATTTTATTGAGAATTTTTGCATCTATATTCATTAGAGAGATTCGCCTATAGTTCTCTTTTTTAGTTGGGTCTTTCTCAGATTTTGATACTAGAGTAATATCTCCCTCCAGGAATGACTTAGGAAGAATTGCTTCCCTTTCAATTTCATTGAAGTGTTTGAGAAATGTCGGAATTAAGCCTTCTTTGTATTTCTTGTAGAATTCCACAGTGAATCTATCTGAGCCTGGGCTCTTTTTTGTTGGCAAAGACTTCATTACATTTTCAATTTCATTAATAGGAATTAGGTTATTCACAGTTTTACATCTTCCTGATCCAGCTTTGGTAGTTCATATGTGTCTAGGAATCTGTCTATTTCTTCTGTGGTATCGAATCTATGAGTGTAGAAGTTTTCAAAATAGATGTTGATGATCTTCTGTATTTTCACCAAGTCTGTAGTAATTTCACCTGTTTCATTCCTTATTGAATGAATTTGAGTTTTTTCTTTCCTTTTTTTAATAAGGTTGGCTAGGAGCTTATCAATTTTATTTATTCTTTCAAAGAACCAACTCTTTGATTCATTGATTCTTTGAATTGTTTTCTTAGACTCTATTGCATTAATTTCTGCTCTGATCTTTAAAATGTCTTCCCTTCATTTGTCTTTGTGCTTGGCTTGTTTTTCTTTTTCTAGATGTTTGATGTGTAACATCAGGTTGTTTATTTCTGCTCGTTCTGTCTTCCTGAGGTGGGAACTCTGTGCAGTAAATTTTCCTCTGAGGACTGCTTTCATTGCACCTCACACATTCCGGTAAGTTGTGTTTGTATTTTCATTTGCTTGTAGATATCATTTAATTTCTTCTTTAATTTCCTCCGTGACCCACTGACTATAGTCTATCCATCCTGAAAAAGTATGGAAAAATGTAAGAAGATATTTAAGAGTTTTTTGGTGGGGCATGTGTGTAAAATCTACCTGTCAGTCCTGACCATGAGTGTGTCCATAAAATAGCTGAGTAGGAAAGGAAGAAGAGGTTGATGTGTGTCCATAGGGAAAGGTTAAATTTTTGGAGATGGTCTCTACCTAAAAGTGGTGGGAGACATGTTGGTATTACCAGAAAGCTATGAGTGAATAAGAGAGTTTTGGACCTACATGTAATGAGCCCTCTTTGAAGAGACTGTTGGCCATATACACCCACTACAGAGACAGAGGATTTAATAAAATGACCTGAAAATTCAAGAACACTATACATGGCCCCCATGTCTACAAGTACAGAGTGTCTTTTTTTAAAATTTTATTTAAGAGAGAAAAAAAAACAGAATAAAGGGTGGCAACAATATAAAATTCCAAGGAAAAAAGGAAAAGAACAAAAACAAAAAAACCTAAGAAATTATTACTTGACAAATTACATAATGACTTCTTGGAAATAGTTTTTCAAATTACAAAGTTAAGACATGTAAAGTAGACATTCAAACAGTGAGACTGTTAATAGTTCTGCTCTAGGATCTGGCAAAAACAACAATATGGTCATCCATATTACCCACTCCAATATACATGCAATTATAGCAAAAGGGTAAAATTAAATACAACAAAACAGAACAAAACAAGACACAAGAAAGCAATGTAAGACATAAATTTCAAAGCTGGACAATCGGAGATATTCACTCTCTATTATATTGACTCTTCTTTTCTTACAAATAGTTGTCCATATTGTCACATACAGGGAATTCACATGAAACAACATAGTATGGAATTGATCTGAGCAAGATGAGGAAGGCATTTCAGGTCTTCAAGACCAGGCAATAGGGAAGTCAAGAATGACTGTCATAGTATATCTCATTCTCTTCAAAGCAGCTGTCCATACTTTCATGTGTGTTAAACTTAAACAAAACAAAACAAGATAAAATCACTTTGAACAAAGAATTATAGTTTTGCTGGATTTCACATCATGACACTATGGAATCAGCACTGGGTACAGTAGTATCTCTTTTTCTTCAAAGTAGTTGTTCATTTCAACATGTGTTATATAGTTGGTTCTCATAAACTGTTTATAAGATCTACACATGCATGAGTCTCTACATGTATATCTATCCTTTCTGTATTAGAGGGAAAAACAAAACAAAGCAAGACAAAACAAAACAATTCCTATAAAAGCATGAAGCAAAATGTCATATAAAACCACAATACAATGTTTACCATGGTGTCTCAGCAGTGTATAACAACATTACTAAAAACAAAGCATTGGAGACATTATAAGACTTCAAAAGCAAGTAATAATCAAACCAGAGTGGGTATCTTAGTGAATCTTGTCATCTTCAGTGTAGTTGCCTATACTCTTAGACTTAATGTTATCAATAATAACAGATTTAAATAAAATCAGTCAATACAAAATAGCAAACTAGCAAACCAGATTCAAATAAGATCAGTTATAATAAGACAGTATAAGTTATACAGGGCTTCATATTAAGTTGATAGGAAATTAAGGATGATTACCATAATATGTCCTCTTATTTTTGGGATAGCTGACCATGTCCTCAAGTCTAGTGTAAGTAGACAAACTGGAATAGCATGTAATCCATCCAAGCAGAGTGATGAGAATAATGTAGATTTTAAAACTTGTTACCCAATTAACAATATCCTCTACATTCCTTCCTTAGACAATTCCTCCCCTTTCACTCCCATAGAGTGCACTGCTTATTTTGGGTCCCACTGCCTCCCTATAATGAGCATCTCAATGGACCCTATATATTGATCTACTTTGTCTGTGTTTCTCTCTGTTCATATTTCAAGGCCATCTATACTAGAGAATACAGCCAATCTTCTCTACCTTATTTCTGTTATTCTGTTTTATTCCCATTGGTTGTCTATTTTTCTGTTCCACTCCACTGTCTGCCCCATTCACTAAGGCTTCTCCGCCACTGATCCTGAAATGCTGGTACTCCTTTTCTCTCTCTCTAAAATGTCCCTCAGTATTTTTTGTAGGGTTGGATTGGTGGTCACAAATTCTCCCAGTTCCTCTTTGTCATGGAAGCATCTTGTTTCCCCATTAATTTCTAGAGAGAGTTTTGCAGGATACAGCAATCTGGGCTGGAGGTTGTTCTCCTTCAGGGCTTGAATTACTTCACTCTAAGCTCTTCTTGTCTTGATGGTCTGTGTCAAGAAGTCTGCTGTGATTTTGATGGGTTTTCCTTTATAGGTGATCTGTTTATCTTCTCTGATGGCTTTTAATATTCTGTTCTTATATTGAATTTCTGGGATCTTGATTATCATGTGTCTAGGTGTAGCTCTGTTGTGGTTGTAGGTGGCTGGAGTTCTATGTGCTTCATACATCTGCATATCATTTCCTTTTTCTATGTTTGGGAGCTTTTCCTTAATAATTTCTGTGAATAGCATTTGCACTTCATCTGTTTTTAATCCTGCTTCTTCATTCACATGCTTTATTCTTAAGTTATAGATCCTCTTGTTGTCCTCTAGCCTTTTATGGTTACTGCCTGCTCCCTTGTTATTTTTAAGAGAGCTTCCTTTTCATGATCACACATTGCAAGCCTGTGTTCAATTTTTGATAGTTTATCTTTGGTTTCTTTGAAGCAGTTTTGCCAGCTTTCTATGGAGTCTTTATTTTCCTGGTAATCTCTTTGAATCTGCTTCATGAATCCTAGGGGTTTTTTAATATTCTTCATTGAATGTTTCTCTACTTTTGTGTTCCTCCATTCTTCTATCTGTGTCTTCTTGAGAGATTCCCAGCCTTTCTTTTATTAATCTACTTATCTCTTGTTTAATTTGAATAAATATCTCAGTTTTTATATCTCAGTTTTGAGTTCCCAAATATATCTCTTTATGTCCACTGACGCTGTGTTTGATGTTGCATGTTTGCTGTCCTCAATCTGTTTTGTGTTTACCTCTCCTGCATCAATACTCCCAGGGTTGGAGGCTGGGGTTTTTTCTTATTTCTCTCTCTTGTCATGTTTTTGCTTCCTTCCATACAAGTATATAGTGTAATTCCCAGCCACTTTTCTTGTTGGTTAAGGTTCTTTTGGATCATGCAGGCTAGGGACTTCTGCCCTCTGCAGTCTGCTATCACAGATTGAAGTTCAAGCAAGGGCAGTGTGCACTGGCTCCTCCCCTCTGGGCCAGTCAACCTTTGCAGGCTTTCACTGCATCAGTGTGCGCCGTGCTCAGGGAATTAATTTGTAGCAACCCACTGGGTCCTGGCCAGGGTGCGGCCCAGTCAAAGCAGATCCCACCAATCCTCTGGGTGAGGGGAGCAACAAACTGAAGCCACTTCCTTATGGAGTTAGGGCTGTCCTGCCCAAATCCAACATGTCATCCAGTTGGTTGCCCCTTTCCCATGTGAAGGTCTTATTCCCATCACTCACCACTTGTTTATGCTTGTCCCTGAGAACTGCTGGGCTCCTGACCTCTGACCTCAGTTTGGCTGCAGCGAACTCATGGTGCCTCTGGTTGGGTCACGTGCAGGGACGGTTCCTGGCAAGTCATGTGCAGGGTGGTTCAGCTCCATGCTGCGGGCCACTCAATCCAGTTGCATAGGTGCGGTATGGTCAGTCAGGTCGGTCTTCAGCAAGAATTCAGCCCTGGGACCTCATATTCAAGCGTTTTTTTCACTTTAGTTTCTTCCTGTGTTGAGAGACTCCATCTCCCTCTGTTTGGGTATCTCCAGGGTGTTCTATTCTGGCATTTGAGGAGTCTCTCTCAGAGAGACCTACTGGTCCACAATCTTTGGAAACTCTCAGAGTGTCCTGAGACCTCCAGTAAGACTTGGGGCTCTGAGAAGAATACCTTAATGGGGGCTGTGGACCCTGAGTCCTGTGAATCTTTTTCAGCAGCAAGTAGGTCACCCAGCAGTGAATCTGGTGTTGATGAGATCTCCTGTGAGGGCAAAGAATTGGAGAATGGCTTACTTGCTCTCTGGTGGCTAGAGTATTCACTCTTCAAATGGCCCTTGAGATTGCAGATGGGGCAAAGACCCAGAGGAAGTCTTGGGTTGGGGCATTATCTTTCTCAGTGTCCTTCCTTGTCTCACTGGAAGCATGGTCTGGAAGGGGTTTGGGAAGCTCCACCTTATTTTGGTTTACTTATCTTAGGAGCCCCAAGTGCCATCACTTAAAGATAAATTTGACATTTAGCAAGATTCTTTTCTGTGCTTCTTTTTCCTCCTTTTGAGTTTTATCTTTGTTGTTGAAAAACATGAAAAACCATATTAAGAAGGGCTCCCTGTGGGGTTCAAGTGCCAAGTTTAGCCTTTTGTAGATTCACCCAAATTTCAAGGGCAGACTGAGAAATAAAATGAATTAAAAGTATCGTCCTTATAGAACATTAACAAAACTACATATTTTACACAGATAACTGGAAATCGAAACCATACTAATATTATTGAATGACAATCATGATGACATAGGATATTCCCTTTTTGGTCAAATATCTCTATCTCATATGTAACAAGGTTTTATTGGGCCTGCTCGGGACTGGGAACATCACAGGAATGGCATCTGAGAGATGCGCTGCTCAGGAGAGATAGGCCCACCTTTCCCCCCACCCCTGCAGGGAACATCACTGGCCCAGCAGCTGACAGCTGGGACTGTTTGGGACTGTGAACATCGCAGGACCCACAGCTGAGAGCCTGGGCTGCACAGGAGAGCTAGGCTCACACTTCGCCCACAGGGAACATTGAGGGGACCAGTGCTGGAGGGCCTGAGGTGCCTGGGTCTGCTGCTGCTGGGCCTGCCCCTCCTACAGGAACCTATAGGAAGTCTTCCACAGGTGTGAGCTGCCTGGGAACACAGCTGCTGACCCACCCTTCCAATGGGAACATTGGACTGCAGTGGACCACCATGCTGGCTCGATGAGAGGCTCAGGAAACCCTCAACCAAACAGAAGACTTCATCAGGCTTCAGCCAGTGTGGTGAATCTGCCTCCAAAAATAGAAGTATGCAGTGGGTAAATAGGGGCAGAAGTGAAACTCCCTCCAGTGTAAGACCTTGGCTAATCTGGCAAGAGAGTGGGCAACTCCCTCTCCCCACACAGAGAACATCAGACAATTTGAGGAGTTCACCAGTATTGCCCTGCCCAAATTTAGAGGAAATTAAAAGAACTTATGAGACCCCCAGTGACACAGTAGGGGCTCACCTGACAAAACTACTATAGCCAAGGAGACCTGCTGACCTGCCACAACTTGAAGATATAACAACAGCAGGTAAGAGTTGCCCTACATCAGAAAGAATATAGTACTCACCCAACAGGAACAGTAGGAGTAATTCAGGATACTAGATCTCCTCTTCATGGTGGTACCCAGCAATTTGACAAACATCAACCACACAGTAGAACCCTAAAACACATACTACAGAAACTTGTGACTGTTGGAATAAAGACCAGAAATTTACCCAAAAGGTGAAAATGACTAAATGAAAAGGGAAAATGCAATCCCAGACATCTAGTCCATCAGGGGAAGTACGGGCAATAATGAAATAAAGGACCCTAAAATTAATACACCAGAAATCTCTGAAAAGATAGCAAATGAAGTGAAGAAACAAATCCATGAGGCTATAGAGGAACTCAAATTAGAAATAGTGTCTTATGTAAAGACAAAAGTAACAACCTTAGTAAATGAGCTGCTCAACATAGCTAGAGAAGAAATAGATAAGAAACTACAGGAGCATGGGAAACTGAAATTTTGAATGAACAATGCAGAAAACAAGCAGAATCTACGAAACAAATTGAAAGAGATATGCAAGAAGCAAAAAATTGTAAGCCTGCAAAGCTGCTTAAATGAAGCTGAGGATAGAATCTCGAACCTTGAAGGCAGGATTACAGATAGTGATCTTGAAAGGGTAGAAATTATAAAAACAACAAAACAGCATGAAATGACAATCCAACAGCTACAAGATGATGCCAGGAGAAACAATGTTAGAGTAATAGGTATTAGTGAGGAGGCAGGAGACAATGCAAAGGATATAGCTAAGCCGTTCACAGAAATAATGGCACAAAATTTCCCAAACATGGGGGGAAAATCGAATATACAAATAAATGAGGAATATAGAATGTCACACAGTCATAACCAATATAAACCTACACCCAGACATATAATAATTAAGATTGCAGACATATAGCATAAAAACAGAATACTAAAAGCCATTAGAGAAAAGATACAACTCACCTACCAAGGAAAGTCTATTAGAATAACAGCAGACTTCTCAGCACAAACCTTCAGGTTAAGACGAGCTTGGAGTGAAGTATTTCAAGCCGTAAAAGAAAACAACTTTCAACCCAGACTGATGTACCCAGCAAAACTGTCTTTCAAATTTAATGGAGAAACAAGATACTTCCATGATAAAGAACAAATAAATTCATATCCACCAAACCAACATTATAAGGATACTTAGAAGGAGTGCTGAAGGACATCCAAGGTAGAGATAAAAATGGCCACAATCTCCAGAACAACAAAATAAATCACCAGGCTGGACAAGAAAATAAACAAGAGAGAAGAGCAGGAAACTAACAATAGTAACACAACATGGCAAAGTCAAGCCAGTGCATATCAGTGATATCCATAAATGTAAATGGGCTCAATTCACATATCAAATGAAACAGGTTGACAGAATGGATCAAGAAACAAGATCCCACAATATGCTGTAAACAAGAAATGCATCCCACTCAAAAAGAAACTCATAAATTAAAAGTTAAATGATAGAAAACAGTATTCCATGCAATGGGAACCCAGAAAAAGGCAGGGGTAACTATTCTATTTGCAGACAATGTGAACTTCAAACCTAAAATGATTAAAAGAGACAAAGAAGACAACTACATACTTGTAAGTGGAAAAATTCAAGGGGAAGAACTAACAAGTATAAATATATATGCAACAAACAGGAGCACCGAACTATATAAAACAGATACTAAAGGACATGAAAAACCAAATATACAAGAACACAATTACTACAGGTGACCTTAGCAGCCCACTGTCACAAAGAGATAGATCAACTAGACAAAATATCAGCAAAGAAATAATAGAACTGAATCGTACCTGTGAGCAATTGGAATTAGTAGATTAGTTTACAGAGTGTTCCACCCAATCACAACAGAATATACATTTTTCTCAGCTGCCCATGGACGTTCTCCAAAATAAACCATATATTATCCCATAAAATATTCTTAAGTAAATGCAAAGGTATTGAAATTATCCCATGAATACTATCTGAGCATTCCACACTAAAACTGGAAATTAATGGCAAAAGAAATTGCAAAACTGGCATAAATACATGCAAATTAAATAACAACCTTTTCAACAACCATTGGGCTACAGAGGAAATTAAAGAAGAAATAAAGCGATACCTACAATTCAATGAAAATGCAGACACAACATACTGTAATCTGTGGGATGCAATGAAAGTGGTCTTAAGAGGGAAATATATAGCAATCAATTGTCATATCAAGAAAACAGAATGAGCACAAATAAACAATCTAATGGTTCATCTCAAGCTTCTAGAAAAAGAAGAGCGAGTTAAATCTAAAGCTCATAGAAGAGAGGAAATTGTAAAGATTAGAGCAGAAATCAATGCAATTGAAACTAAAAAAATTACAAAGAATTAATGAATCAAAAAGGTTGTTTTTTGAGAGAATAAACAAAATTGTCAAACCTCTAGCTAGGCTTATCAAGAAAAAGAAAGAAAAAAACCCAAATTCATGCAATAAGGACTGAAAAGGGGAAATTACTACACATCCTATGGAAATTCAAAAGATCATGAACAACTACTTTGAAAATCTCTGCTCAAATAGAGAGGAAAACACAGATCCAATGGACATATTTCTACAAACATATGAACTACCAAAGCTCAACCAAGAAGATATAGCAATTTTGAATAACCCAATATCAGCTATTGAAATTGAAAACATAATAAAATCTTACCACTGAAGAAAAGCCAGGTACTGATGGATTCACAGCTGAACTCTAGAAGAAATTTAGAGAATACTCGATGCCAATCCTCCTTAAACACTTCAATGAAATTGAAAAGAAAGAAATTCTCCACAATTCATTCCTGGACGCAAGTATTACTCTGATATCAAAACCAGAGAGAGACCCAACCAAAAAGGAGAACTACAGGCCAGTCTCACTAATGAATGTAGATGCAAAGATTCTCAATTAAATACAGGCAAATAGAATGTAGCAAATCATCAAGAACATTATACATCATGACCAAGTGGAGTTCATTCCAGGAATGCAGGGATGGTTTAACATACGTAAATGAATAAATGCAATACACCGCATCAATAGAGCCAAAAACAAAAACCACATGGTCACCTCAGTAGATGCAGAGAAAGCTTTCGATAAGGTCCAACACATGTTCATGGTAAAAACCCTTAAGAATCTCGGAATAAATGGTGTCTACCTCAACCTTGTAAAGGCCATCTGTGACAAATCAACAGCCAACATTTTACTAAATGAACAAAAACTGAAATCTTTCACTTTGCAGTCAGGAACAAGACAAGGATGACCACTATCACCACTCCTATTCAATATTGTTCTGGAAACACTAGCCAGGGCAATCAGACAAGAGAATGAAATAAAAGGATTAAAGATAGGAAAGGAAGAAGTTAAATTATCACTATTTGCAGATGACATGATACTCTATATAGAAGACCAAGAAAATTCCACTAAAAGGCTACTAGAGGTAATAAACAAATTCAGCAGTGTAGCTGGGTATAAAGTCAACACTCAAAAATCAATAGCATTCCTGTACACAAACAAGAAATGCACCAAAATAGATATTATGGAAATATCGCCCTTCACAATAACATCTAAAAAAATGAAATACTTAACAATCAACCTAACTAAAAATGTAAAAGCCTATATACTGAAAATTATACTATGTTAAAAAGGACATTGAAGAGGATATCAGAAAATGGAAAGATGTTCCATGCTCTTGACTAGGAAGAACCAACATTTTGAAAATGGCCATTCTCCCAAAACTTTTATACAGATTTGACGTAATCCCAATCAAAATACCATTAACATACCTCACAGATCTATAGAAATCACTCCTAAAATTCATTTGGAACCAGAAGAAACCTAGAATAGCAAAGGCAATTCTGGGCAATAAAGGCAAGGCAGGAGGCATCTCAATTCCTGACTTGAAACTGTATTACAAAGCCACAGTGATAAAAGTCAGCATGGTACTGGCAAAGAAATAGACCTGAGGATCAATAGAACAGATTAGAAGATACAAATATAGGTACAAAGACACTCAGCCACCTGATATTTGACAAAGGGGCTAAACATGTTCACTGGAAGAATGATAGCCTCTTTAATAAATGGTGCTGGAAAAATTGGCTCTCCACATGCAGAAGACTGAGACTAGATCCATGCCTATCACCATGCACAAAACTAAAGTCTAAATGGATCAAAGACCTAAACATTAAAACTGAAACACTAACTCTACTAGAAGATAAGTTAGGTAGAAATATTAGCGACACAGGTGTAGGCAGAGAATTCATGAACAAAACACAAATTGCACAGGAAACACTTCAGAGAATTAACAACTGGGATCTCACATTATTGAAAAGTTTCTGCATTTCAAAAGAAATCACCATCAGAGAGAAAAGAAACCCCACAGAATGGGAAAGAATTTTAACCAGCAACCCCTCAGACAAAGGACTTATATCAAGAACATCTAAAGAATTGAAAAAATCAACCCCCCCCCGAGGGTTCAAAGACCCTCTCCAAAAATGGGCAGCTGAGATGAACACAGAGTTCTCAGATGAAGATATACAAATGACAAACAAATACATGAAGAAATGTTCACCACAACTGGTCATTCAAGAAATGCAAATTAAAACAACATTGAGATATCATCTCACACCAGAAAGAATAGCTGCCATCAAGAAATCAACTGATAATAAATGTTGACAAGGCTGTGGGGGAAAATGAATGCTGCTTCACTGTTGGTGGGAGTACAGACTGGTGTAACCACTATGGAAATCAATATGGAGAATTCTCAGAAGATTAGGAGTGGAAGCTCCATTCAACCCAGCTATTTCTCTCTTGGGTATTTTCCCAGAAGAACTGTAAAGGTCATATCACAGTGATATATGTACACCTATGTTTATAGCAGCCCAATTTGTAATAGCTAAATCTTGGAAACAACCAAGATGCCCATCAACAGGTAGTAGAAGAAAAAGATGTAGTATTTTTACACAATAGAATACTACTCAGTTATAAAAAGATGATCTCGAGGCCTTCATAGGGAAATGGAGACAACTTGAGACTATCCTCTTTAGTGAAATAAATAAGAGTCATATTTATAAATACCACATTGTTTCTCTAGTGCAAAAAGTAAGACCTGTAGGAGTGATAAAACCCAAAATGTGTAATTACTATTGTAAAAAAGAGAGGAAAAGAAAGTGCTCTATAAGATATAACTGCATGTATGTTTAAGTGTGTAAAACAGATGACCATATTACTGTTTTTGTTAGATGATTGAGCAGAACTGTTAACAGTCTCGTTGTTTGAATGTCTACTTTGTATGCTTTAATTTTGTAACTTGAACAACTATTTCCAATGATGAGCATATGTAACATATCAAGTGACAATTTCTTAGTGGATTTTGTTGTTGTTATTGTTGTTTTGGTTTTTTTTTTTGTCTGTCGGTTTGTTTGTTTTTTGGTTCTTTTATTTTTTCCCCTTTGGAATTCGGTATTGTTTCTACCATTTTTCTGTTTTGTCTGTTTTTTTTTCTTTTTAAGTAAAATTTTTAAAAAAAGAAACTTTTACTTAACTTGTCCTTTAATAGGATGTCATTGAAGAAATTTGTGACATTGTTTGGACTGCTCAATGTTTAAGCATCCCTAAGTATAGTGGCACATATATTACATATACATTATATAAATTTTTGGTTAAAATATTATCATTTGATTAGTGACCTCATGTTGGTTTGACTTGCATCTCTTGGCAAGAGCACAAGCAAAAGGCCGATATTTGTATCTGAAAGATGTTTATCTTCATAATATACCATAAGACCAGCAATATTGAATTGTCTTAGCCATATTAAACTTTGTATTAGCATCTTTAAAGTCACAAACTTTAAAGTCAAAAACTTTAATATATTTTAGCTGGAGTTACTCCCATAAGGTTATGGAAAGTATTGGGGCATCCAATTAATGAATAAGAACTGTTTAAATGTTACCAGGCAGCTATTTTCTCATTCATCAATTGAAGTCCTGTCCAGTAATCTCTCTCCACCCCTAGGAGATTTGGTTTAATCAATTTTAGCATCATTTTGACCAGCTGGAAACCCAGAAGCATGCTTTTTAAATCTGTAATCCAAATAAACTTTGATTAAATGATCTGAAAATGCAAAAGAAAAAGGAAAATAGAAAAGATCATTGAGCTCAAATGAAAAGAATAGCTGTTTGTGGACATGAAAAACAAAGAAACAAATATAGATGTTCTGTAAAGATTGGATATAGAAACATATATAGTTCAACATACAAATACCTTCCACAATCATAGTGCACTCAAATATATTTGGGCAATTTGAATTATAATAAGTTTTATAGTTTTTATATTTGCAATTATAAATAGACTACTGAGAACTCTTTGTAGATCAATTAACAGATATTTTTGAAACAAGAAGAGTAGACTCTGGGCTGGGGATTTAGCTTAGAGGCATAAGCACTTGCCTTGCAAGTGCATGGTTGTGAGTTCAACCCTGGTACCAATAAAACCCCCTCCCCCCCAAAAAAGAATAGTAGACTCAGGGTCACATTTAATAGTATTTGTTTGATGTCTACATCAGCTTCCTCTCAAGTTGTTTTCCATAGCTGACCCCGCTCTTGTGAGCTGAGGGTGGTGTTTAGAATCACATAAACATAAAGTCATTAATATAAGTTCATGGATCAGCAGAAAAGAAACCTGAGATAGGTAGGTGAGGGAAAAAGGAACATGAATATGTACTAATCCCTGTGGACCAGCCTGTTTCCAAAGGGAGATTAGGGATTGACACTGAAAAAACTGTAGAGTGGGAGGTGTAGATGGTCACCAAGTAGCCAACCAGCCAGAAGGTATCTGTGGGCAGTTAAAGAGTGATTGACCATAAGATGGCCACTCATCACCATGTAATGGTAACCACAAGATGATGACTGGTTACCATGTAACCTGCAAAAAGATGGTGGCAGATTGTCACATGGTGAAGGATAGCAAGATGGTGGCTGTCCTCTATGTGACTTGCAGCAGGATGGCTGTTGAAGACAATGTGATATGGAATCACAAGATGGAGGCCAAATACTATGTGGTTTGCTATATGGCCGAGAGAAAGGAGACCAAGTGTGGTAAGCCAGTGGGCAGAATGGCAATGCAGGAGGAGAGAGGAAAGAAGAGGAGGAGCCATCTATTGGGATATATATCTCATGTTTTGGGGATTGAGGAGTCTGAGATTGAGGAGAGGAAGTAGAGGCCACTGGCTTTGAGGAAAGGGGAGAAGGTGAAGTAGGTGGTTCAGAAATCTCTGGTTGATAAGTCAGAGAGGTTTGAGCTTGAGGATATGGGGGAGAGGGTATAAAGACAGGAGGCACATCATCTAAGGGGTCTGGTAATGAGGAAGGGAGAGATCCTATTGGAGTAGAGTGATCCACAAGTACAAGGGCACTAATACATGACTGAATATGACAGGATTTTTGTTTTTATGGGCTTCCTGAGGTGAAGAGCAGTGAAGTTATGAACCAGGCACCGCAGAGGTGTGTTTTTATGGGGACAGGAAATAGTATCCCCCATAGTCACCAAATTAGAGATGAGCCAAGATAACAGCTCTGCCTCAGGACTTGAGAGCTGTAGCCCTGCCAAGGAATGTGAGAGCTTTCCTGGATCACACTTAGCCAAAGAAGTTTGGCTGTTTTGAGAGTGTGACAGAGAAGGTCCCATTACATGTTCTCATCAGCTATCACTGGGAGTATGGGTGGGTTGGTTCCAGAAGATAAGAGGGTAACAGTTCTGTCTCAGGGTTTGAAAACAGTACTGCTGTCCAAGGAGTGTGAGAGCTGTTATCTTTATGCACAGGACATGTAAGAGGTTTCCCTATATGAGCTCATGGTTTCTAAGGCTCAGAAAGGCTCTGCCTCAGGGTATGAGGACACTAGCCCTGCTCAAGGAGCATGAGAGCTGTTATAGACTGAGAAATTGAGACGAGAAACCTAGGATGGAAAGGTGGCTCACATGTGACATACGAAGTGGATCACTGTTGGATTCAGGCTATCAATGACAAATAGGCAGGTCCTGGAGGAAGGAAAGGTGACCCCTAGGCAGGGGAGCTCAAAACTGGATGTGACCCACCAGGAGCCCCTGTCCACCAGAGTCACACAGCACCAAATGTTAGTGTTTTCTGGCACAACAGAGGATCAAAAGGAAAGAAAAATGGCCTTTGTTGAGGATGTGGAGAGTAGCACCCAACTTGAGGGGTTGGACTTTCTCTTCTCCCAGATTGCAAGGAGGATGAAGGTTATGTGACTTCTGACCTCAAACAGCGCTTAGGGCAGGCATTGATGACTTGAGGAACTGATTGGAATTCTCTTTGAGTGCACAGAAAAGGAAACAGGAAGCTGTAATGAGGGCTGAAAGGGAGAGAGGAGGGAGTGGTCATCAGGGTAAGTGTTGTTTCAGCTTTGGCCTTCTGCCATGTTAGACTACCATCATAATGTCCAATAATTTATACTATGGCAGAAACCTTTCAATAAATTTAAAACTCTCTGCTTTTAGTGAGCTCTACAGTGAGAAAGAGGAGGAAACAACAGAGATGAATGATTGATTCTTAAAAAAAATGTAAGGCTTAGTCACAAAAGAAACAGCTGCAAAATTGTAGCATAAGAGAAGATGGTTGCTGAAAAGATTAGCATTAAAAATGACAAATGCTTTGCATTAGTACAATACGAAAGATTCTTTGAGGGTAAATCAGTAAATGGACAGCTACCACCCATAAGAAGCTCAGGGTTGTAAAAGCATAAACTCCTTTGAAATAAGTCAGAGGCTTTGAGAAGAAAGCTTCTAGGGTTTTCTGCTCATTGAGAGTCCCCTAAGGAAGTAAAGCATATCTCTAATTTGAACCATGCAAGCACTCAGAAGCTACTACAGCCTTTGGTTCTAGAAGCCAAGTTATTATTGCTAAAGCTGATGGCAGATCTTGGTGACAACTCTTTGGTGTTTGTTTTTCAGGCTTTAAGAACGCAAGACTTGTGAGGCTGCAAATCTACCCAGTAATTAGACGAAGACTTGGAAAGCAATGCAATATTTGCCAGAGAGTATAATGCATGAAGTTGTGAGAGAGAAGCTGAAGGTGCAAAGGGGATCCCAGTAATTTGCAGGAGCATGGATTGTCTGCTTATATAAGCAGCAAGTAGTGAGTAGAGTCAGCCCAAAAGAGAGGTCATGTGGGCAGCAACCAGCCTTGCCATAGAGATGAAGCTGCCAGAGAACTTTGGGGATCACATCGGTCCACAAACTCCCCTAGGTGCTGTACATGGTGTGACAGGATTTAATGTTTGCCCTGTTTGCCTTTTGTATCGCTTTTTTTCTGATCCCCTTTTATACCTTCAACTTTGGAAAGTAAATGTTCACCCTGTGCAATGTATATCATAAGTATTTACTTTTCCTGCTGATTTTTACAGTGACTCAGAGCTAAAATTTTACCTTGAATCTCAGAGGAGATTCAGAACTTGAACTTTTCAGCAATATGGGCATGAGGTTTTGGGGGGCCTATTGGTAGTACAGTACGATTTACATTTAAATGTCCCCCCAAAGTCTCATGTATTCAGAAGGAGAGTTTTTTTTTTAATGATTAAAGCATGATGATACTAAGTTCATCAGTGGACTAATCAATTGGAGAGTTTATGGATAAATATTTTATTATAAGCTAAAGCTTGATCAGAATTGACTCAGTGAGGATGTGACCTGGTGAATGGTGAATTCTTGTCCCTGGCCCCTCCTTTCTCTCTCATGCTTGCTACCATGAGTTTATGCAGCTTTCTTCCACTGTGGCCTTCCATCATGATATTTCTGGCTCAAAGCATACCATACATGGACTGAATCTTCTGAAAACCATGAAAAAAACATACTTTTTTATTCATATAAGGTCTCATTATATAGTGTGGGTTGGACTTGAGCTCACTTATATAGCTCAGATTGGCCTCAACCTTATAGCTATTCTCCTGTCTCAGTCTCCCAAGTGGTAGGATTACAGGCGTGTGCCATTACACCCAGCACACCCCTTCTTTAAAAAAAACAAATGTTGGGTACTTTTTCTCAGTGACAGACAAGTCACTATAATAACTGAAGAGTTAATCTCATCTGTGTTATTCACTCAAGTGCGGCATTTTCACACTGATCCTTATGAACTTATTTAAAACTATAAACCTTCTAATCTTCCCACATATACTACCTATACCCTCTCTTGCTTCATTTATCAATATACTGCGTATTTTATTTAATGCCTATTTTCTATGTGTTCCACCAACTAGTATACACATTCCATAAGAGTAATACTCTTGTTCAGTGCTTGCTACTAAACCATACACTATCGAGCGCAAACTCAGAGCAAGTTTAAAATAAATCTGACTGAAACAGGTACAATTTGAATGACTTTTGTCTTAAAATTATACAACTAGAATCAAGAGGAGCTTTCATTATTTGCAGGTGCCTGAGAAAATATTGAGGCAAAGAAGCCTTCACCTTTAGGGCCAGTTGTCTGTGTTTGCATGGTCACTTACTAAGGTGGCTTAAAATTGCTAATTCCCTTGCCACTGGAACTACTATTTCTTACAAAGATACAGTATAATATTACCCAGGCTGTGACTGAAGCCTGCACTCAAGTCTCATGGACTGGCAGAATTCATCTCCACAGTCTTCTATCCAATATCCAGTCAGGCTATTTGCATTTTTGTTACTGTACTAGGGGTTGATTAAAAACTCTCATCTAACTTGCATTTTCAGGCTTTTCCTTCTTTTTTTCTCAGATACACCTGATTAGATCTTACAGCAAATTTTTTGAAGGAAACAGGATCACTCTTTTGTTTTTCATTTGTTCTCAGTTTCATCATCTCTATCACTTTGTACTTAAATCTGTAACACTATCACCTTACATATTTTTCTTTTTGGAATTTTATTATTTTCACTCTATTCCTGATCTACTTTCCCTAAAGTTGTAGTAGTATCAGCACATACTACTTTGCTGAGTTTTATTTTGAGTTCAAAATAATCTGAGTAAATGTAAATTTGAAAAATTACATTATATATGGGATGATCACATGTACTTTGGATGTACATTTAAAAATCATTTTTTCAACCATTAATTTTTCAGTTGGCAAAGAAAATATCAGAAAATCTGAGCTTTTATTGTTACTTAGTATTGGCAAGCTATATTCACTAATATCTCTATATTTCTATAGCCCCACAGAGAAATAACTATTATTCTCATGTTACATATAAAGACACTTGAAATTGGGACTTTTTAAAAGGTGTAGTGACTTCCACAAGTCACACACAGAAGGAGGAGGATTCCTGATTTTCTACTTTTTCCATCATCTACTGATACTTCCTACATGTATCTCAGAAAAACAATAGAAGTTTTAAACTTTTAAATTTGGGAGGTATTAGGAGAATAAAAATGATTTGCAAGAAATGAATTGAACCATAATGAAGTTATTTCTCCTGAAGAGCAGCCTACTTGCACATCTTTGTCACAGCTTTTCTGATAGCTGGTGTTGCAGGGATAAGTTGCAAAGGGCGTAGACACCAAGATTGATTTAAACACGAAGCTACATGGATGAGTCCACTGGTCCTTAAAGAAGCCTTGCTCCTGTGCAGCCTTACAATTACCATTTGGCCAACCGAAGTACTAGTCATGTCTAAGCTTTGTAACTCTTAATGGAAAAACATACCACATTCCTTCATTTAATTTTTTCTTGTTTTTCTCAGATAACACTAAGATGCAGCAAGTTTGAACTGAAAATAGTGCCTGCTTGTTTATATGACTGCAATTCACTAATGATTGTAAATTTTGGAATAGAGTTTTGATATATAATCTTCTCTGCCAGCATCCTGTGTTACTTGTTGCTTTGAACAACTTGTAACAACAGTAACTCAAATGTTGTGAACAATACTGAAAGTTCCTATAGACGTCAATTCAAGCAAGAACATTTAACACAACAAAACTTTATTTTCTTTTGATTTCACCTAGATTCTAGAAGTTTCAGATTATCTTTTAGAAACATTGCAAACATGTGATTATGGAATGGTATTATATATTTTTTCACAGTATAAAATGTGGTCTTTATTTTGAGATCTAAGTACCTCACACGATTAATTTTGTTTTTCCTATTTTTGCTCTCCTAACAGTATCTTTGTGTTATTTACCATTTACATCTATGGACATCTGAACTCAAAATACAGCGTTTTGTATACAAGCAGTAGGTAAAACAAGATGACAAAACTTCAATAATAGATGTCTTAAACAGAGCTGTTTTATATCTGATTGCATCTTACAAATTTACAATGAAATTATTATCCAGGAAAAAAAGTTTACTGAATCAAACAGATATTTTTAGTCAATGAGCAATTTATTTTCTCTAAACTGAAAGTGTAAATTGAAAGAACCACAGTGAAGAACTCATTGGTTTTTCTGAAAAAATGGCCAGAATTATGTCATCAGGGGAAAAGATATAAACTATACTGCTTACATGCACTTTGGGGATTAGGGAAATTTAGGAATACAGAAATAGGAAAGTTTTGGTAATTATCATTACAGAAAATTGTGTGGAAGGAGGTAGGAACTATTCAAGAGTTTATCATATGTTCAGCTACTGACTAACAAAAATAGCTAACTGGCCTCTCTTCATTTCTGTTTTTCACTCTAATTTGGGGGCATTCATGCAGAAATGTAAATATAAGATATATAAACCTTCATCACTCCTTACCTAAATTTGCTTAGTTGATTTATATGACACTTTGGATAAAACACAAATTTTTGACATAACTTAAATAACCTTGAATGATCTAAAACCAGCCTCACCCAATACCATTTCCTTAATAATTCAATATCTCAGACATTGTAAGTTAATTTAATTTTTTTTATTTTATTCCCTCTGTTTGCTCTCTTTTTAGTGAGCCTCTTTCTCCTCCCTAGACATATTTCACTCTTTACCTTTTTAGTTTACATTAGTTTTGAGCTAATATTTAAGTATCAGATTAGATGTTAACTTAGAAGATGAAATTAAGTAGTACTATAATATACTTTTATGACATTGCAAATTGCATACTACTGATAACAGTATAGTGAAAATTATTGATTTAAATTTTTTGTCCATTTTAATATATTGTGAGCTTCTTAAAGACAGGCACTATTTCTCCTTTAATATTTTGTTCAATTTAACATAGTAACTAGGATTAAAGGGTCTGATATGACTCCCTGTGTTCAAGTCCACTTTGAATTAGGCAGGTTACTTGACCTATTATTGTTGCAATTTTCTCATCCACGAAGTGAAATAATATCACCTATATGAAAAAGTTGTTAAATGAGTATATAAGTTAATACAGGTAAAGTATTTGGTAGTATAAAAGACTAATAAATGTGAATTGCCATTTTTGTTATGCAAAATTCTTATCACAATATCTTACATATAGTACATACACAATAAATTGCTGAGGAATGAAGAAGTTACTAACAAACAGAATTAAGTTGGTATTTCTGCTAACTAGTAATCATTCTGTGAGTAGGAAAAAATTAAGAGAAAAATAAAGGATTGTTAAAAGGAGAGATAGTATGGATCTTTTGCAGAACGGAGGGGTCCAGAGGACCAAGGTTAAAAGATAAAGAGTGATAGGGAAAAAGTTAGAGTGAAGATGTTGTAGTCAGGGTTTGCAGGGGGATAGATTTAATACAGGACATTAATTAACAGGATTATTTTATAATATTCACCCAAAAAGTCAAATGCAGAAAAATACAGGAGATCTCTTCATGCACTAGGGATCCAAAGTATCCAGCTGAGGTCCTGGGTCCTTCAGCAATGTCCTGCAAGAGTGCAGCTGAAGACCTAGAGCCCATGGCTATATCCACAATGAGTTCAACTGGAGACCTAGAGCACTTTGGAAAAAAACACAAATGTTTCATGTAAGTCTGTATCAAGGATCTGCACTGGGAAGTTCGAAAGATTAGTGGTGGAAGCTAGAAAATCTGCACAAGCTTGATGAAGGTTCTGGGCCAGTAGGCTGAGGGATCTGCACTGGAGACAGGAAGTAGCATTTAAGGTAAGAACCAGAATTCTTGAAAAGATCCAGTAAGAACCAGAGCTGGCATGAAAAGAACCTCAGCCATCCTTAGAAACATCAGGGACCCAAGATACTCCAACAACGAGAACAGCTGAGTTTGTATCAGGAAAACCCGCATGACAAGTTTCTACCAGAGAATGAACAGTGCACCATCTTCCCCTCCTGTTCTCCTTTTATGCTGCCGGCAGCAATCCTCAGGTGGACTTTCCACACCCAGCATCACACTGACTCAATTAAGTTGGATTTTACAAATTAAGCATTAGTTAATCCACCACAGAAGATATGCTATTAAAGAATTGTAATAACCTCAATAAATGTGATTATATACCATGGACATGAACTAAGATTAATAATATTGCCAGACATGGTGGTGTATACCTGTAATACCAGCACTTGAGAGGCTGAGTCAGGAGGACCACCATAAATTTGAGGTCAGCGTAGACTACATAGTTAGTTTAAGGTTAACTATAGTGAAATACTGTCTCAAAAACTAAAACCAAACCAAAACAAAAATATCAATAATACTGATAAGAATGAAAAGACTGAAAAAGAATTAGAGCAGGAGGAAGGAAGGAGAAAGTGAGGAGGATTTTAAAAAGAAGCAAGCTGTATTATATACATATACCAGCTCTCCAAGATGACATTAAAATGCATGTAGCACTGCAAACATGTACTAATAAATAACATTTTAAAAATAACATAACCTACCCATCACATGAATGAAATTTCAATGCCCAACAGCATCAGTCACATTACAGGAATTCAGTAGAGGAAGAATTTTGATTTACTATACAAATTTATTATGGAAACTCTACACAAAATGTCACTAAATAAATTTCCAAGATCAAACAGAAGTGTAAAACCCAAATATTTCCCTGATAATCACTGTATTAGATATTTCATTATCATTGAAGATGTAGTCAGATTATGATTGGTTCTGAGTGAAAGTTTCCAGTAATACAACTCACACCAAAGTAAAAAGCAAATTTAAAAAAAAAACCTTAAAAATTCCCTTCTGCATTTGAAAACATTAAAGACATTACTTCTAAAGGGCTACTTTCAAGTGAATATCCCCACTGATTAGCACAAGCTAAAATTGCTTGAAAATTGTTATAAAAGTTGGATCTGAACTTTCAAGCTGAGCCAGAACTGTATGCTATTATTTTGCCCATTTCTTGATATGGTTGTTTGGGGGTTCTTTTGATAGTAAGGTTTTTGAGTTTTTCATATATCCTCCTTATTAATCTTCTGTTAGAAGAAGAGCCAGCAGCATTTTCTCCCATTGTGCAAGCTCTCTTCATTCAAAATAAAGAAGTGCAAATGGCCAAGATGTCTATGAAAAAAATTTTCAACATCTTTAGCCATCAGGGAAATGCAAATTAAAAAGTACACTGAAATTTAATCTCTCCACAGATTGGTTGTCAAGTATGCAAAAAATAGTAAATTCTGACAAGGTTATGAGGAGAAAGCAACCTTGCTACACTGTGGGGAAGTGGCACACAGTCACTCTGGCAACTGATGTGGAAGTTAACACAAAAATACTAAGCATAGAGCTACCATTTGATCTAGCTATACCACTCCTTGTATATTTTTGAACAAATTAAAATAAGAATACTATAGATATATATTTTCTCCCATGCTGTAGGCTGTATCTTCATTCAAAGGAGAAATAAAAATGATGAAGATACTGGCATACTCATGTTTGTTGCAACATGGTTGCAATAGCTAAGCTGTGGAAATGCCTAGGTGTCTGTCAATAGATGAATGGATGAAGAAATTGTGGCATATATACATGGGGGAATATTATGCAGCCATAAAGAGGAATGAAGTCATCATTTGCAGGTACATTAATACCACTGGAGGGATTCTTGTCAAATGAAATAAACCAAATTGACAAACTCAAGTATAGCAAATTTACAAGATAAACAGCTATACTTCTAACCTGTTAGTTCATCGAAAAGAACAATTTGTGCTTTCATTGTTTCATTGTTCAAATGATAATTTTTTCATGCCTATACATTGCAATCTGAACAATTACTTTAAAGATAACAATGCACAATATATTAACCAGTGTTAATCTCCTATAATTTTGTTTGAAATTTTGTATCATCATTTTTATTCATTTTGTTATTAAAATAAAAAAGGGGAAATGTAAAGAAACTCTAGATTATACGGAAGTGGAAGGGAAACTCTCAGAAATGATGAAAGCATTGGCAGAGGTGAAGGATAATAATGACTACTAGAGAGGTGAAAATGATCAAAGTAAATTGTGTGCATGTTTGAATATGTCAGAATGAAGCCCACTATTCTGAATAACTAATATGCATGGAGAAGAAAAGAAAAAGACATTATTTGATGTTACAAATTTTAAAAAAGAAATATCATTTTCACAGAATATACATCATGATACCTGGAATTGCACACAAGTGGTAGCTGTTTTTATGTTTTTGAGATTTGTCTTTTTACTTCTTACTTTGGTGTCCAATCATCATATTTAAAAAGGACATTAGAGTTTATGTGTTCAACTTTCTAGCTCCAACGTTGTTCAACTGATTTTTAGCTTCTTTGTGCTTTAATTTCCTCTCTCATAAAATGAAAATACTAATGCATTCACTCAGAGGGTTTCTGTGAGACTGAATGAAACATGGTACTATAGGCTAATATGAAACCCAGGACACTGCATGAACCTAACAAATAACAGCAATGACAAGGACAGGAAAAGCTCATCTCTGGTCCTTGAGCTATAATTGATATTCCTTAGGTGTAATGCATTGAAGATTCACATAAAATTATAAGTATACTGTTGAGAAGAATACACTGGCTGTAAAGAGGTGCTGCATTTATTAAACAAATACTATACTCAAGGCACTCTCCTTAGTGTCTTTCAGTGATTAGTATAATCCTCCCAACAGTGCAGTATAATTGCCATGTTCATCTCAGTTTAAGAACAACCCAAGTGAGATATTCTTAGAAAGTAACCTAAGGCATGGTGAGGTACAACTACAAAATAAACTAAGAAAAAAAGCAGAACTGAGCTCTAAGTCCAGGACTTTCTAGCACCAAGGATGCTTTTATTTTTGCTATACCTTTCATCATCATTGGTCATTGTGAGTTTACCAGATCACTTAAGTGTTACTGAAGAGATAGAGTTCTTAAGGATGAGACAGAGGAAAAGCAAAGTCAAAGAGGAAGGAGAAAAAAAGAAAAATTCTCAGACACTGTTTGATCTTAGACCAGTCCTGTCAAAGCCTCTAGTCTCTGGCAATTTCACAAGTTGCTTCAAGGTGCATAGGTCACTATCTGGGGGCAAGGGTTTAGGTTTATATTGATTTCCCAAACTATGGAAACTTACTCTAAATCTCAATATTGTAATTTCATTAGCAGTATATGAAATGCACTGACTTTCTTTGTATACTTCTTGGTTTTATGTTTTCTTGTTTTTAATTCATGCAGAACTTCATTTAACCTTTTTATTATGTATCATTTTCTGTTTCCCCCTCAACTGACCCGAGTTTCTCTAAATGTCCACACTGCTGATGATAACTGCACATCTTGGTCAAGGGAGTATGAGGGGGGAAAATATATCATGAAAAGGTAGAGAGAACTATTTGAATGTAACATATGGTTAAGCTGCCTTTGTTTTATTTTGTTTTGCTTTTTCACTACTTAATTTGTCTCTCCGTCACTTTATGTGCCACTAAGGAACATATTTTATTTACATTTCTTTTTGATCCATTAGAGTTTAAGGCATTCTCCTCCTTCCCTTTATTCTAGACATGAAGGCTGATTTGTGCTATCATGGGTATAGTCAGACAGAAAATTGCAAAATTAGCCATACTAAATAGATCCACAGTGAACAAAGGTGCCAGATCAAGGCAGTCGCTCAGGAATATATTATCTAGAAAACTGAAATCTTTCTGAAACTTCTAGACTTCTAAAAGCCCCTCCAGAGGAAAAGTTTACAAGGCAGCTAAATTTTAAATGTACTCAGTTGTACCTCTTGCCACATAGTTAAATTTTCTTTCTCAAACATCCATTGCAATGCTCCTTAATGGCACTCAATGAATTTCCATCTAAGGTAAAATGCAATCAATTTTGTCTGTCAATTTAAAAGTCAAAATTTTACTAACACAATGAATTATCTACCTTCATTTCCTTAGCATCATTCTTCCTCATTCAATATGTCCACAGAAAAATAGTCCTTAAGAAAAAAGAATACAGTTTCTATTGTAAAATAAAAGTTTCCTACACAAAAGAACTATAAACAAGACCTTAATTGACGGACATTTGGCAACAATAATCTTCTTGCACACAGTATTCTAGTTCATCGTTCAGCCAGACAACTTTTCAATGAAAACCACCTCAGTTAGAGGGAAATAAGTCTTTCTGACTGATCCAGCAGTTAGCTCTTCTTAAAGACATATGCCATCTCTTCCCAAGAACAAGCAGGAAATTGTATAAACATTTCTGCATCACCATTTCATATCCATGCTCCTGAATTTTTCCTTTCCTTTCCTCAAGCTGGAATGCAAGCTGCCTTAGCCAACTTCACATCTTTGATCTGATCATGAAAATGAGAAGAAAATTTCCCATTAAGAGCTCATGGCCAATGCATTTTTTGCTTTTGCCTGCAAAGAAGAGCAGAAAGCAGCAGGATTGTTTCTGAAGAAAAAACAAACAAACAGCAACAACAAAAACACATAGAAAGAACATTGTTAGTATAGAAATACTTAGGGTAACTTCTGATTTTCTGTATTCCATGTTAACATCTCTGTATCTAACCAAATGGAATTTAGTGTTGTTAATTAGAATGCTATGATGACGGAAATTTATATATAATGAAATGGCAGCTGAGAAAGCACTAAAGAAACATGAGCAGATAGTTTACATCCTTATCAAAAAGAGATTTCCTACACACTTGAAGAGAATTAAGTCTGAGCTTACTTTGTATCCTTTTTTAAAAAATGTATGTTTTAGGAAATTTGTCTATGCTTTATTTTCCCTTTAGGATCCATTCTTTAATGATTTTTAGCATGGGATGAAAGATCATGAGTGAAATTGCCCTTGATATTTCAGGATAGTGACTTAGGAAAGTAAAATGGTGCTCTTCCTTCCAATCATTCCTAGACAAACTTCAAGTTTATTACTACTATTGTTCAATAGATTTTGTGATCTGAGTACAAATGATCTATAATATTCAGACTCTAAATCATGATTAAAAATTCATTTTGCAGTGTCCATTCATGGTACTGTCTTTGTAGCTTTCTATATGTCTTATTTTTTCCTCATTGCTGAGATAAAACACGCAATATCCAAAGTTGAATAAGGAAAGATTTATTGTAACTCACATTTTGTGAAGGTTTTGGTTCATAGTTCCCTGGCTCTAAGGCAGGTCAGCATGGCAGAAGGGCATGACAGAAGAGAAACTTTCCATGACAGAGCATGGGAGACAGAAGGCAGCAAGCATCAAGTGACAAGAAACAGATTCTTTCTGTCCCTTGACATTGTGCTCAGGTTAACCACCCTTAGGACAGGTAGTAATCACAGCCTTGAGAATTAAGGATTAAGGGGTACCCTTAATCCTACCCAGAACTATGCCAAATCAATCAGTAGACTAATTTAGTAATCACACATAATTAATCTCAGCATTACACACTGTAGATCATGCCACCTACAGAAAGCCCCACTTATGATCACAGTTAGGCTTTCGAGGAACATCTAGACACAAGCTATAAGTTATCAATGTAAAAATGTTTCAAAATAAACTACTTAAATTCAAAACAAAAACAAATTTTCTCTTTCTATTAAATTCTCAATGTTTTTCTAAATTGCATCGGAAAGAATTTTGTTGTGCAGCAGACTAAAGAAGAAAAATACAACCTGGTAAGTGACTAAAGTACATGTACTGAATAAATCATACTGTGCATGGTAAGAAGGTAGTGATAAAGTGAGATAAAGATACAACAATTATCCTCATTAAAAAAAAAACACCAACTACCATGGAGAAAATGAAACCAATATTTCAGGATTCCTGGAACAGGTCAG